>BLKR01015207.1:0-94871 GCA_011170035.1 Teleogryllus occipitalis | reverse complement strand
AGATTATTCTTAAAATGAAATATTTAACACGAATAAATTATACTTATTATGTTATTGAAAATAACTTATAAAATGTATACTTACAGAAAAAAATACTTACATTCACTATATTGCCGTACACATTTGTGTTTACCACTAGCAACAGTCAATAACGCTTGGGAACCAAAAAGACCTGAGGTATACTACTTGATTGTAAATTGCAGATACGGTACGAGGATTATTGAAACTATATGGCAGAGGGAGGGGAGAACTCCTCACTGGAATTGTCATGTATTGGCTGGTCATAGACGGTGCGTTATGTCACGCACCGACAGGGTCGAATGTGTGCAGAGCAGTATTGTGATGATTTTATAACTTGGGCTGACGGAAGCCAAGAGAAAAGTAAACTGATAGATATTTCTGTTATCCAATTTCAAGCCTATTTTGTTGGATGTTTCATTTAAAGAAGTTTACGTAATTGACTTTCCTCTTCTTAAGGAGCGTTCACAAGCCGTCGCGTAGATGGACAGAAGCTCACGAGCCTCGTCACCGCGATTAGTGGGGGAACTGGCCAAGTCCGTCCTGGAGGAACCGTCCCAATAGAGGAAACGGTCTCTGCCTGGGGCATTGAGTGTAGGCACTGAAAGGTGAAAATATGTAATGTAGGATTGATCTCGGTCAGATTCCCTAATCCATGGAGCAAATACTGGTTTTCTTTGGGACACAAATGTGCTTTGGTAGCTAAAGTAGCATTAGGTCGGTGATCCGGATCGCAATTTTGGCGTCAATGCTATGAACTCAAATACGTACATCGTTTACCTATACAAAAATAAGTTCCTTATTTCGAAGCGGGAGAGGTCATTTATTATTTCGAAATGTTGCCTACCTCGTTTTCTTGGTATTTTTATTCATCATTTACCTATGTGTAAAAAAAGGGGAACTAGGGATTATGGAGCTCAAGAAATGAGAGCAGATTATACTTCTCCCTCGCACGTCACATAGAATTTTCGACTACTTACTCATAAAATAAATCGACAAAGTTCTGATTTGAACTTAGTGTTCCTTTGAGGTCACGATTTGGAAAGTGAGCGGGACACTGCCATCCACTCGGGAGTTTCATTACCAAAAACCTTAGTCGTAAGGAAGCTCCCGATTGGATGACAATGCCCCCATCTCCTTTCAGTTCGTGACATTCCAGGAACACTACGCTTCGTGTGCTGGAGGCTGGCGACTCACCGTGCGCGGGGAGTTGTGCGGGCGGGGCGGCAGCGGCGGTGAGGCGCTGCACCTCCGCGTCGTCCTCGTCCTCGTCCTCCTCGTCGGCGTCGTCCAGCACCTCGAAGGCCAGCTCGCCCGGGTGGCTGCGCGTGCGCGTGGCCATGGGGCTGGCGTCCACCATGGGCGTCAGCTTGCGCACGCATTGCGCCGGCGCGGGGGCGGGGGCGGGCGCGGGAGGCGGGGAACCCTCCCCCGCGGGCGAGAGCGAGGGCGGGGGCGAGGGCGGGGGCGAGGCTGCGGTGGAGGGCGCCGCGGGGGCGGGCGCGCCGCCGCCGGGCGGAAGTTCAATCGCAGTTTGATCCGCCATCACCTTCGTTTTCGTGCGCTTCCCATAGACCTGCGCACAAAGAAGGAAATGCTGGTCAAATCAACTGTTCTTGCATACGATATCTTCATAACTAATTTTACTATACTTCGACTTTTTTAATGCGGCGTCACAAGACCACGCACGAAGAAGGGAGATTCCAATATGCAGCTGCAACGTCTCAACAGCTCCTATTTTTACGGCTTCCTATTGGAGTTTGCCTTCCCTCTCTCTTTTCCATGAGACGCCAAAATTGTTTCACTAAAAAAATTGAAGTATAGTGCAGAGGTTTTAAACTTATTGATAAGTTTGAGAGTCATTTAGCGACGAGTGGACTTAGCTGACAAGTTATAAACCATGAAAGGAATTTGATTCGACTATTTAACGAATAAAAGTCGTAAGTCGATTAAATAGTATTAACACAATGTTAAAAATAGATAAAAATATTTCTGGGAAGGTTGTTTCAGACGTTAGTTTGATTACTGCAGTTTTCGTCTTGGAAGGAATTTTAATTATGCTTCAAAACAGTTGATCGTCATTTCTGGAACTTGTGGTCGATTTTAGGTGCTAGTATTGAAACTAATATCCCATGAGTGAAATAGTCACACTAAAATGGAACACAATACACGCGCGCAAACTCACCTTTCATTAGTGTCTCTGTTTTATGTTTGAGCGGTCTATGTCCGTTACTGCTAATAGTACTTGTTCAAATTATACATTTCTATATATTTCAATGGAAAAAATTGTTTAGAGACAGTAACGATTGAACATTTTATAATTCAGTTATAACGATCCCCAAATAGAAACACCCTGAAACCAAACTGTAAAAATGTCACAAATATGGGGGTAATTTTGAGTGAAGAGTGACTGTGAGAAATTAATGAGCCATCACAAGGTATCGCAGCTCACAGATAGCTAGTGCAGTTGAGCTGTGCTCATCTTGTCTCAAAGTAGAGCAGGGAGGCGCAAATAGAAATTTCGTATCAAATTGTAGATTTTATTTACTTTTTTATAGTAACTTCCAGTTTGATTCGGCAACTAAAACTTTGCTAATAAACAACAAGCGGATTTGACTTCATCACATTTATGATCGCGAGATCATGTTCACAAAAAAGAGCTTTGAAGTCAGGACTTTGATTAGTAATTTCAACAGGTGACATCAAACATTACTAATAGTATCAAGGCTCGTTTCGACATGACACGTCAGATCTTGCCTTAGATACGCTTACACTAATCCAATTTGAAATCGAAAGTTGGTCTAATTAGTAAGTGTAAAGTGTAATCAGCGGCAAACTGAATTACTCAGGCAGCAAAGTTTCTTACATTTTTGCCGACAACAAACGTTTAGCCTTTCCTTTCCCACAGGTGTATGGCATGGGACTACAGGGTCTATTTTGTTATGAGGAATTATTTACCGCCTATTAGATGATATTAAGCTATTGTAACTTTAAACTTTGTCAAAAGAGAAGTGAGAATGTGATATCATTAGAAAGGAATAAACTGCATGTACGCTGCGATAAAAATCATCTCCCAGCGAACGCAGATAACCTCTCAAAAATGTCGCATACAAACGTTTACCAGCGTTGTGATATTACCTTGGGGTTTAATGCGCACTCGTTAATTTTGGCGATCCTTTCTGATGCTCTTCCTTAATGTTGCACATTGTTAAATGAATTATTATGTACTCTGAGGACCTAAGTAAATAAGTTTAGCAAATAAAAGATATGAGATAAACATATGATTCGTATTTACACTCGCCAACGTTTCATATAATAGAAAGATATCCATTTGTAAACCGTTTTACAGTTAATTAACTTATTCACATAGAATCTTAATAATACATAATGATCGTCAAAATCCTTATGTGTAAACTCATTCCGTAACCACTTCTGCATCTTCTGAAATGAGTATAATTTTGCTACGTTGTTTTAAGTTCTGATCAGTATGACACAGGTCGTTAACGAACCATGAACAAGAGCCACGAAGCTATCAACATTATGTACTAAAGGCGAGGAGCATTAAGAAAGCATTTTAGATTAGACGTGCTTCAATCAGCTGAAGTAATGGAACGTTTTAAAGTCGTGAAATGCCCATTTTTGTTACGTAACGGTAAGAAGGTTCAATAATTGCCGTTCCTGCGCGAAATAGATGAGACAAGTATTTTATGATGCCTCTGTGAAGGAGTTGGAATGTGGAAAGCTGCGAATATTTTAGAATAACTTTATTTCTTTTTTGAACTGATGGAACGTGGTCTTTTATTCTTCCTTTGTCTGAAAAATATATTTAACTTGTTAATTGTATACTTAATTACTAATTTATAAATAAAATTAAGAGTGTGTGTTTGTTACAGGTGTTCCTGATTGTAAAATATCTTAGTTGAGCTATCGTATATGTATGTAGAGTAAATGAATTGTTTCTTTCTCCGATTTAGAAGCGGAAGCTCTCTTTTGTAATATACTTAGAACTCGTAATTAAGTGAATACAATGGTTTCTGAAAATTAATGAATTATATGCTCAATAAAAAAGATAATCAGAAGAGTACAACCCTTCATTTAGTGATTACATAATACTCTTAGTAACAAACCAAAAAGGAAGTATTCGTTAAAAACAAAATAAATTATTCATATTCCCTGTAAAGAGCAACTTCCAAAATGGTTGTTACTAACCGAGGTAAGTACCAATCGTTTGTTCTGTCTAAAAAAATGTGTGAAATTCTCTTTGCCATTTTATTCAAAAACTACTTTCCTGAAGTAGTACAGATTTTAAATTCATTTATCAAAATATATTTCTTTAAAACACTTTCCGAAACACTAGAAAGTAATAACGAGACTTATAGTTGAGAACTGGTGTTTATTAATAGTGGTTCTGTGATAAATGGTGAAAGGCAAAATAATTCTTGCGCTTCTAAAGACGCGATGATATCGGCGTTATTGGGAAATATTGAAGCCAGTGCTTCAGCCGTTCCTGGAAATATTGATTCGCGTCGAACGACACAGAGGAAAATCCCACATCTCTGTTTACATTCGGCTCAACGCTAAATCAGGGAAGCTTCTCCGAGCCTCCTGCTTGCAAAGAATAAATCACTTCTTGGAATATCAATATTTTATTTTGGGTTTGTTTTCGCATTGCATTATAAAACCGTCCACGCGCATTTTGCGATATTTCTCTTCCATGTCATACACGTTTCCCTGCCAAAGGAAGTCATTTTTTGTTCCTACGAAATGCTTGAGGTTTACGCTGCCACAATTTACAGAGGAACACTTCAGTTTATCACATTTCAGCACTTGTATAAGGTTTTTGCGGCCAATGGTCGGGTAGTACGGTTTTATGTAATATAATTCCCTCAAAATGGAGTTACATTGCTAAATTGCAAATGCCAAATATTTTCTCAAGATAAAATTGCGCCTGAATCTCTTTCTTCTACCATACATGCCGCTAATATATGACAGATTATGACTTAGTTTGTTTTAGAGAACAAATACATTATGTTTCTTCTGAGAAGGCGATGCTAACAATTAAATTTTCATCGATTTTTAACAATAACGACTTTCAACAAAGTATTACAATTAATACCGTGGATATTCGTGTGTTTTCTTCTTTCATGAAGTGGTGGAAATAGCTTTCCGTTTGATTGAACACGTTGACTCTGCAGCTACTACCATAAAGTTACAACTTAAGTCTCGGCTATGAAGTAGGACTATGCATGGCAAAGTCAATGTCACCGCGAAAAGTTCCACAGAAATGTAGAGAAAACAACGACTTCGTTGTAAAGCTATGTTATTTTGTGGGTATTAGGTCGTGCGGGTAATCGGGATCCGTACGAATACAGACGGGTATTACAAAGGGGCCAATCTCTCCCTCATTCAAATGAGTAACTATGTTTAAACGGGTATCCCTTTCATTCGTATGAATATTGATACTTGTATTGTTTGGTTTTCCGTATCATTCTGTATTTTAATGCACAATAACGAAGCGAAGTAGTCGGAAAGGAAATAAATAAATTAGAAAAGAGAGTAAAGTCTCTCCCTTGTAAACACCGCGAAAATTTGCATGATTTGATGAACACAAGAATATTCCGTCTTTCAGTACCAATCGTCGGCTGTTGTTGGAATAAACACAAACATACTCTCTCTCTCTCTCTCTCTCTCTCTCTCTCTCTCTCTCTCTCTCTCTCTCTCTCTCTCCACCCATTCTTTCCACCCTCTCTCTCGCACTCCACCCGTGTGACTCGCGCCACGCTGAGGTGACGAGGCCCTCACATCCCCATAGAACGAATGATGTTCCTATCAGGCGCTTCTTTCTGAGAACGGACCGTGCTCCGTCCATGCAAGGGATATTGTACGAATTGAATTCGTTCTCGGTTCGTAAGTAAACGACAAGCCTCGTTTTCGTTGTATTGTTGTACCGGCTGTATTGTTCATTGAGTGAGAAAAAATATTGATTTCTATTGTGAATATCGAGACCTTTTGGTCCCCGGAGAAAGTATTCTTGTTAAAAATTTATCCAAAGCATCAATTCTAATATTCCACATGTATTCTAAAATCACTGAGACCAACATGAGATACTTTTATGGCGTGACGCAACAGGAAATGTGGTAATATATAGCAAATGGGAAAAAGAACACAACTATGATCAGATGTAAAAAGTTCGCACGCAAACAGTACAAACATTTTGTTTTTAAGTGATTTTCATGTCCGACACGTACTAAATAATACTGTGATGAGCCAAGAACTCCAAGTTTAGGTTGAATGATAAAATCGGCATCCAGCATTTGGAATAATGACATTGTATGCAAAGTCGAAGTCAAAGAATACGCGTTGTTAGGACAATCGATCAACAAAGCGTAATATTCCAGGCTTGGCGTCATAGCGCGGTGCAGATGGACACGGACCTGAACACATTATTAAAAAAAGGTGTAGAGAGAGTTTTGGAAGTCGTGATCTTATAGAAGAGTGCAAGGAATCAGTCTCTTAATAGAAATTGAAGTGTGCACACGTAAGTGGTTGGTGAGGTGCGAACGGATTTTCAGTATAGGCTAGGTAGTATTTAAATGATAATGAGACGGAACTTTATGATTTGTTTGAGCTTGGTTTTGTTTCAATTCTAGTAGAAAATTGTAATTGTAAATTTAATTAATGTAGTAGTTGTAATTTCGAATTAAAAAACTCGTGTTTCGAGGGGATACATATTAGGGTAGCTCCGTAGACGGAAGGATTTTTCAGTAAGTAGCTAAAGATACAGTCGCGAGTAGGTGTTTCATACAAAACACAGAGAAAGTTGCGACCACGTATTGATTTTATGGGAAATATTAAATTCTATTAAGGCAAAATCATTGAGGACATTCTGAAAATTTATTAATTTATTTTAATCATAGGCAAGAAAGTGAGAATTGGATGCCAAGGATTCCGTGGGCAACATTCTGCAGGTCTGTCGAGAAGCCATCTAACAAGATTTTGTAGTAACATAACAAACTATATTCAAACCCGTACGGTGTTTTAAAGTTCTACATTGAAAAAGTAATTCTCATGAGATCAATAAAATTTTTAATATATAAGAATAAATGTTAATTTATTGTTTATTATTGGTTATTTATTAATGTATATTGTTGAAAAACGCTGATAATTTATATTAGTTGCCATCAATCTAATAATTGGTTTCAGTCAATAGAACTTTCAGGAATCATGATTCTGTATAGAATTCACGTCTACATGCAACAGGTAAGGAGTAAGATGTATGTCAAAGTCATGATTAAATTAGAAGTAAATTTAATAAATTAATGCTAACATTGAGAGCATAGCAGGACAACAGCAGAAATAACGATATTAACAATAGCAGTGGAAGTAATCCCGTTCATATTATTTGATGATTGCTGAAATAGGATCGAGATTTGGCAATAGTAATATATCAGAGAAGAAAAGAAAAGATTTTCACAATACTCTGTTGTCAAAGCAGTTGAAGTAATTATAATTACAAAATATTACCGAAAAAAGTTCTATTACTCATAACATAAAAATAAATCTTAATTGTGTGTGTTATAGTTATTCCAAATGCACATCGAAACTAGCACAGGTTGAATCCCAACCACAAGGGCGATGCACTGACAAACTCGCGCCCGATGGTTTGACAAACCTAGATGCGCCCGATTCAAGGATAAAAAAGTTTCTAGAGAAATATCATGTAGATTTCAAGAAAGGAAAAAGGTTCAGTAATCAGTGTTGGGTTTCTGAAAGAAATTAGTATTGATATTTTGAGTTGAACACCACGTAACATCTGTCCATCTACTTGGATGCCAATAAATCGCTACTTTATTGAAATATGGAATACGTCACTGCTGTATAATATATTTCTTCATTCAACAAAAAAGGTGTCGACACACAAGACTGACTAAACCTATTTTTGCTTTATGAACCATCTGAGCGGTGTATATGTATCATAAAATCTTTAATCAGGCACCAAACGTTTTATTACATTGAAATTTTACAGGAAAATAAATTTGGTGAATAAAAAGGAATGATTCTTCTATTTAACTACCTTCGTTCTCAATAGAATTTTGCAAGAGTTCAAGAATCACTTAATAAAAATACCATTCGACCCGTTTCATATGAGTTTGACACGTATACGAGTGCGTTTTTAATACGGGAGTTCAATACGGGAGCGCTATTTTCTGAAACTGGCGCCGTGTTGGCAGCATTGGGTCTCTGCAAAAATCCGATAGGTCGAGTCTGCCATCGAAGCCACATAGATTCCAAACCATTTCTTTAAAGAATAAACAACGGACCTCGCGCGATCCTTCTCTTCCCATTCTATGTCCATTTCAATCTTCAAGGTCAGCCTTGAAGGCTTATCTCCCACCCCCATGAACACGGGTATTAGAGATAATCGTACCGTATCAAATGCATAAGAGGGACATATTTTTCTCTGGTGAGAAGTATTAAAGACATCGGATAGACGACTACGCGGATATCTAGTCAGATCCGGCCAGCGCTGTCGCAGGGCGAAAACTCTTTGGAGGCATCGCTCGGACACCTGCGATAACTGGTGACGGAAATGATGAAGACGAGTCACAGTGCTTTTGCATGCAAATGAGCCAGCGGCGGCCAACTCCACGCACCCAGCGCACACCATGCACGGGTCAGGTGGCAAAGAACTTAGAATTTAAATTTTGTTTTGCGAGTGTGTGGCCACACTTCGGTATTTCAGAAGTATCCTTTCCTTTAGTTCGCGAACCTGTTCCCGTCTTTCTACTCTCGTCCACTATAAATCGCCCTGGTTCATCCCCCCTTATCTCCACACCTTCCCTGCAGTTACTCTCAAACCGTCCCCATAAAGCCGCTCTCGTGTTAACCATTCCATCCCCAACTGACCTCCAATCCATTACACCTCTCTCAATCCAGCTCTCATCACCTGACGCCAATGTTAGTTTTATCAACACCATTCTGATTACATGAACCACACATAACCACCCCTTTTACGCCTTCCTCATCACACATCCCCTAGTTGAAATCTGAAGGTAGATCTTGCTCTTAAATCCTTTTTTCGATAACTCAACAGCATTTGCGTTTCATCTTCATCCATAAACCTCCAAAATCGTACTCTTGCCCTGAACAATGATCGCGTTACACTAATTCAGTTGTCAATCTTTCAATCCCATCCTGATCCTTCAATCCCGCCTCGTTACTTCCAACTTGTCATCGTTCTTTAAACTATTTCCTGGTCCCATCAGGTTGTCTACATCGCTTTAAACTCCTTCCCGCGCGTCTCCAGAAGCTCTGAAGTCTGTCCCTTCGGCAATCTCCATTCAATCCTAGCCACCACACTGACATTCCTCATCTCCGTCTCACTTTCATTCCCACTTCCGCCTTTCATTTCCTCTTCACTTTGTCTCCGCTCAATCTCTCTCTTCCTAATCCTTTCAACTTCACTTGTATGCCGCTCATTTACATACGCCCTTACTTCTCCGCTCCTAATCTGGCCTTATTCCGCACCAAGCATACATGTTCTGTACATCGCTTTCTTTACACTTGGCATTATTCCCTCACCTGAACTACTGTAGTTCTTATTGTAAAACTTTATCATTAAATAGTCTCTTTAAATTAGTTTTTGTTTCCTTAACGTCAATTGTTTGCTTCGGTAACTGTCTCGTGTCATCTTCCTATCACTTCACCTCGCCACTTCTCTTCACTCCACCGATGACCCAGCCTCATTTCCCTTCCCTGCCCTACGGAATTCAATCCGTTTTCGGCACATGCATTCCAATGACGCCACGCGCTTCAAAGGCCCGGCTAAATTGGAAATAAATTATTCATGGTGGCGAAGTGCCCTATAGTTTATTAAAATGCGATTACGAATGTCAGCTGTGGAGAGAGGTCGTGATGAGAATGCAAGGTTACTGAACAATTTCCTGTTGTTAAGATGCTGTCTCATTTGTAAATTGTGGAAAATGTAGAAAAGGGCTTATGTAAAAGATTAAAAAGTAGAACTTTTATATATCTATTGGTTGTAGTGCAGTGCGTTTCAATTTCACTGACGATTTAATATAATGTCATACTGGGCTTTTTATTACTTTTGCAACATTTTTAAAGTCCATTAATACGATGTATCAGGGTAATAGTTGATAGGGAAACGCGCAACAGTTCCAGAAAATGTAGTTCCAAAATATACACACTGGGCACTAACTAACTACCTTCATGTTTAATTTGTACAATAGTATTCAAAAATTCATATTTTACATTCCAGGACATTGTACTGTAATTGTCTTCATGTGCTATCTAATTTAATTCTTAAACGTATCTTCATTCACCCTATGATATATCTATTGATCGTATTATTTACAAACTTCCATGATGGTAAAAAATCGTTTTTTTAGAATGTTAGTAAATAAAATAGACACCGTATTATAAAGGTAATTCAATACGTTCGTTGGTGCATTTAATTAGAAGCATTCTAATTTTCATCATAATTCGATAGCAAAACGTCCTGAATTTCCATTTGTAGGACAGGATTTCTATTTTTTAGGACATTGTATGTGTGTCTATATCATAACTGGCTCTAATTTTCCTTTTGAATAATTTAACTTTTCCTTAAGATAATATTTTTGAACAGCCCTAGAAGGCATACATGATAACCGCATAATGTGGAAACTTGACTATGTGAATTTCTGCATAATGCATCTCAGGTAATATTAATGCATATAATAATTAATTTCTTTAGATCCCTAAGCAATTGTGAATACTTACATCAATAGATGTCTGGGCCAAAGTTAAATTTTAAATATTACATTTATAACGAATGTAAATAACAAAATGTAAGATTGACACGTGTGAAAAATCAAAAATTATACTCTAATTATCCCTTCAATCTTCACAGACAACTGCATCCGTTTTTCAAATTTCCAGGCATAATCTCGAAATGTGAATATGACCTCTACCCTTGAGCATCCCGCACCCCCAGCCAGGTTGGTCCAGGCCACAGCTGTCAAAATGGCTAACGTGCTATTGCAATTTATTGCACTCGTCCATGCATTTATCAACATATTTTCCAATACGTTTATATATCCTCTTCAATAACAAATAAAATGATTGATCACCAAGGACGCGCATATATCCTTTGTGCTTCAGTTCTTGGCGAACTTAAAATCACTTTCCTAACGCTGATTTAATTGTGAAACTATTTCATTCGAAACAAGTGAAAACACATTTCTACCTCAAATACGAGTATGTACAAATATCACAGAATTGAAATATACAAATAAATTATACCAGAGCTTTTTAGAAGCAAAACTGCTGCTGAACAAATCCATAGAAAATGGTTTTGCAAAAAGTAACACGTACACTGCTCAAGAACAACAAATGAAATACTCTCGTATATCATTGCAACAATTAATAATTTCATGAAAAGCGGCAGCACAAATACTGTAATAACACACGAGTATAGGACCGTATATATGGATACAATAATGAAGAAATAAAAGAAGTCATCTCCGCTACTTAATGTGTTTATTTAGATTTTATTTCGATGGCTTCGCCGTCATCGGACAACATAGATTAAAATAAAATAGAAATAATTTACAATTAATTTATTTCTATTTTATTTATATTATTTTTATTTACTTTATTTTTTATTTTATTTATAATTTGAAATTGATTTTATAATTTATTAATTGATAATTTACTTTATTCTTAATTTAATAATTTATTTAATTTATAATAAATTTAATAAATATAAATATCTCAAAATTTATAGATACAATACAACAGTCCTTCACATACCAAGAATATTTAAAAAGAAAGTTGCCGTTTCATAAAGGAATAGCAAATTTGACGGGGGCAGCCTCTTCCATGGAAACTTGCTGTCCATGCAGTCAAATCTGCTGTAAGCATGACGCACTGAACATGATGTTTCAATCGGTGTGTAATAGGAGAATAGGCGGAAAACAACCAAATGTTTGCATATTTCGGTCAATGTCAAAACTTTTTTTTTCGCGAGTTCTCAGATATTTGACAAAATCGTTGACACACCTCTCAAGGCCGCAGGCGTAGCTTTCATTCAAATTTAACACGGATTGGAAATTAATAATAAAGATTTTTGTGTGTTTCTTTCTACTTCCTGGGGATTTCTCTAAACCATAGAACCTCACAGACGTAGGAAGTTTGCAGTTTTCTTTAATTTCTTCGTGAATTGAAATTCAGCATTATACATATTTTGTACGACGTCGTTTGAAAAGAAATTCCGTGTCTCTATTAAAAATAAATTAAAATAAATATCTAGCATATAAATATTTTACACGGCGAAATTTGGAAAATAATATTACAGTAAACCCGTTAGAATTAAATTCAGAAAGAAAAAATAAATACGCTTGCTTCAATTAAGATATAGTACAACGTCTCAAAAATATTTTCAGATATTCATCACTCTACTAGGAAAAGAATCGTGAATAATAGCATGGATTGTTTCACATTTAACTTTTTTCTTTCGAGAACATATTTGAAACTCACTCATTCCCGTCTTAAGAGTTGCTTCTTCTTTGTCACTTTAATTTGAACAGCGTTGTCCTTACCAATAATTCAGCGTCCATATGGCAGCGCCCCGACGCATTTCCGTGTAATCGGACTTTCCATCGCGAAGAGCATAAATAAATTTGAATAAATATAAGTACATTAAAAGACGGCTTCGCCGCTCATCGTAGGGGTCCTTAAATGATCGTGACCAAAAACGAAACAAACGCCGCGCAGACTGACTCATTCAACAGATGCCGTTGGGGAGTGTTGATGAACAGCTGAGGTAACGCTGTAGAAGCGAGGCCACGAAGTAGTACGGGAATTGAACCCGGGCCCCGGGCAAAACTAAAATTCTGGACGCTCCCCACCAAACAACTTTTATATTAATATTTTAAAAAACAGATAACCAAAACCATATCAAGAGTATTATTATTATTATTATTATTATTATTATTATTATTATTATTATTATTATTATTATTATTATTATTATTATTCTCACTCAGGCATTAGGCCTGTTGATCTGTTGCGAATCGTTGATCACTCCATCTTCTTTTGGGTCTACCAATGCTTCTTTTCCCTCGAGGTGTGTAGAAGAGGACGTGCTTAGGTTAACAATTATTTTACATCCTTAGTAAGTGGTCTTTCTATTTCTTTCTATATTCTTCGATTTGGTCTTTTAAATTGAAAATTCAAAGGTCTTCTCGGGTGGTCACATTTTTCAATCGCTCTCTCCTTGTTAGTCCTAGGACCACAAAATCTCATTTCAGCGGCCTGTACTCTGCTCTAAGATTATCTATGGATCAAAGAATATATTTGTTATTTTTTACGTGGTGCATGGTGTTCTCGAATATTTATTTATCAAAATCCTCTATTATTTTGCAACCTCGTCCGCCCTGCGTGTCCCATCCGCCCCGCCCTCTTCTTCGAACTAACGCCCCTACCTCCTCCCCCGTTCGGCCCCTTCACCCACCCCTATCGGTTGAGTTTATCCCAGAGTCAGCATTGCCAAGGTCTCTATAGCAACTCTGGCCGAAAGGCTCTCAGTTTTCAGTCCCGAACGTGATTTTTGATACTAGCTACAGAGGTAAGTGGAACTCATCCAATATCTGGAGTAGTATTCTAGTGGAAGGCTGGTTCGATTGGGAGCGTTCCGTGATTTCTCCGATTAACACCAGTCGAATGCCGGAGGAGTACCTTCACAAACGGGCTATGGAGCGCGTGCAATATTTCCTTCATCTTCCTTGTCCCATCCTTCCCCTTCACAGACACTCACACTTTCACATTTATATGCTCTACATTGTCGGGAGACTGGCCGGGAGAACGGAGCATGTCGCAGCTATGGAGGATCCCCGCTAGGGGAGATACCTGGAGTAGAACGCCAACATGTAGGTCGGCGCCGGAACTCACTATCCAGCAGTGGAAGAATACCGCCAGCACCCGTGATAAAAGCATGCACTGCACTTACGGGACTAATGATGATAGCAGTTGATGAGTCCGGAAATAATTCGATAATCCAATGAGCCCGCCCCGGGCAGCCCGGTCCGTTCGTGGCCCGCCCACATTGCGCGACCCCTTAAGTCCCCAGTGAGACTGCGGATTACGAGGACATTTTGTACATAAACACATTTACTGCCAACATTTTGAATCGCAACCCTTCCTATTTTTTTGTCCGTTAAAAACTATTTGGAATCAATCGCCCCAATGATTCAAAAATTTTTGTGGCACACATACGAGATATATACGCCCACAGATACACTCACTTTATTTGTTAATTTCTGAATAGTAATTTTACAACAAATTACATATTTTCAGTGACTTTTAAAATAATTTTAACATACTCGTAAGTGTATAATTCTATTTTTTCTGTTTTAAAAACATTCGTAGTATAGTTTAGTGCCGGCACTACCACAAAGTGTCGTTTTGAAAGAGAGTTCAGTTTATTGAGCACCAGCGCCTGAAAACTTCTGCCCGCTGTGCTGCTATGTCTAATAAGTCATGAACTGACATAATTCGCCACACGGCAACGGAGGTTGAAACATTCTATACAAATACAATATTATTATTGAGATGAAAGGCAATTTCTGTCGATTATGATGTAGGCGCTTAGCAGCAATCGTCTAAGAAGTACTGCCTGTTGTTTTTTCCATGACAAGATATGCTGCGCATGTCGAATGTACTCGTAAGTTTGAATATCTGATTTATTTCAACAACGAAAACGTAAACACGTACATGTGATATACGAAAGAGAAGTACATCCTATTTTTTTCTTGGGCTCCAGAATCTCTAACCCACCATAAATTACTAGAACTACTCCACCATAAAAGTACCAAAAAAGCATGGTTACAAACATTTGAAAACTTACATTTTCGCTCCTATTAATATCCCAGTAATACTTATTTGCATCGGAAAACAAACTACAGATACGATGTTATTGTTTCTCCTTTACTCTACCCTAACTAGCAGACGGAGAGTTCACCAAAACATTCGCAAAGTGATGCTACATTTATGTACAGGTATATCACGGGAACCATTCACTGCGCCTTGTCAGTAAAATGAGTTGTAACTCTCTTGGCACAGCAAATTAACCGAACTTTTAGCAGTACATCAAAAGAAACCTCGTTCTTCTGATGAATCAAAACAACAGTGAATTACCTTAAACGTTTCTTCTAAATGTTATCTAAAGGTTGAGACGCTTTTTTTCTTGTAAAATATGACAATTGCATTTTCATCGTGTATAATATTTTGTAATACTGAAAGTAATCATCAAAGATAAGCGTTTTTTTAAATTTTGCATTAACCCTTTTAATTTCTTGCAGCTGATAAAAATAGCTGAGAGACTAGAATGGAAATATAAATAGCTCTCTATGGATGTTAGTTCTTGCAATTTATGCTTAGCTCTACTTGTTTTTCAATCTTCGAGGTATTTTAAACATCCTCGTATCTTATTGAATTTCAAGGGTCATTTTTCTGTTGATACAGATATGGTTAGTTTTGTTTTCTTTTAGAAACAATAAGATTATAATATTAATAAATCAATAAAATCAGAAAAAACGTGAGGCAGAAAATTACTTCGAAACATACTACTTCATATTGAGGCTCTAACAGGCTTGTGACTCAAGGGAAATGCAATATTCTCTCGCCCTCCATGTTGTGTCGTACTTGGTTCAATTGAAGCGATGTTGCATGTATGTTTTGGCGAAATTCCTGCAAAATACAATGAGTAATTATATTACTTTCAGTGAACCGTGGTTCATTCACTCCCAATTCAAGATGTATCGCTCGAGCAAGCTTATTACGCGCAATTATTATTTCTCCAAACCCTGTCATCATGCATTTCTATAATGACGTACTAGAAACATTGAAGCGGTATTAACTGGCATAGAAAGGCGGGGTGCGTAATAAATCTATGTAACGAAGTATACACAGACGCCGACTCATAAGAACGTCTATTGAGAATCTACTTTTTGACCATGATGTGAATTCCACTTCGATGTAGTTAACGGAAATTATATACCCATTTCAAAGTTTCCGTTGTTTCACAACCTCTATGTTAAAATAACTGGGTTTGTAAGCTTCAGTTACAAATTCTAAAGGAGATATCCTGATCTATTAAGAATATTTAACGTAATTGTTGTGGGAATGCCAAATACTTCGAATGTGCAAAATGTTTCTTATATTTAAATGAAGTTCAAACTTGAGTTTTGAAAGTGGATCTCAACTCAAATAAATTATGAAAATAGGTTTTCATGCTCTCCGGCATTGAATAAATGAGTCAAATGGTTCAAACATTAGTTATTCCGAACGAGAATCGATCTGTTTTACACCCAGTGGTTTCGCCAATGCAAGAATATGTCATGGGGGTGTAACAATTGAGAAATAATTGAGAAGTGACGACCGCTAAGCCTGAAGTGGAGCTCAACATCAGATACGATGATGATCAGATGGGGCGAATGCAAGTGTTACGTTTGAGATTGCATGATCAGTTGCTCTGCTGATCAGTTGCTCTGATAGGTATACGGCTGATGCCCAAGCATTATTCAAAACAGCAGACCAAGTATCGATCCTTTCTTTCCTATCCTGACCCCATTCCCTTGCATAGAGCCAGGCGTTGGCCTGAGCCAATCAACATATGGCTAATCTCTTATTGTATCGAACGACACCGGCAAGTATGTGGAAGTTAGAAGAAGGGCAGAGTTGAACTGTAGCGTCATCGGAGGGAGAAGGATTGTAGGAAAAGTGGGAGAGGAATAAATTGAGGGAGAGGGGAGAGTGAAAGACAGAAACAAGGGTATAGAGAGTGTGAAAAGAGATAGAGATGGTGTAGATGGTGTGGGTAGAGCCTTTTTTGATTGTTTAGAGTTTCCGAGCGCATCAACTGCAAGCGCAACAAGTTTATTATTCCCGTAAGTAGAGTTCATGCTTTATAGAGGAGAGGTGGCGCTGATTTGTCCCACTGGATGACGAGATTCAGCGTCGACCTACACGTCGGCTTGTGGGGGGTTTTCCTAACCAATCCCACCTGCGGAGCCCCGGTGCAGCTGGGATAAGCTCTACGCTTCCAACTCCTTTCGTGACATGTATGGTAGCTCAGTACTTGTGTGTGCGAGTGTAAGTAATTGGTGAGGATAGGTCAAGGAAGAGGAAGGAAAGATCGCGCCCGAGTCGCGGCCCGTTTGAGAGGGTACTGCTCTGGCATTTGCCTCGTGTCGATCGGAGAAACCACGATGAACTTCCGATTAGAGCAGGTGGCCGCTAGAATTCTCCTCCAGACAGCGACTGAATTCGACCCAGCGCAGAGCTGCTGTAGAGAGGAAGGATCATGACTGAGGGAGGAACTGTGTGTGAGAGAGAGAGAGAGGGAATGAGAGGCGATGCCGAACAGCGAGGCGAGTGGGAGGGGAGAGCGGCAGAAGACAAGGAGAGGTCGCCAGGGAGCCTGTGGAGTTCGCGGCCGATGATTCTCAATGGAAGTGTGCAACGGCCGCATAACGATCCTTGTTCGGCGCAGAACCCTCGCGGTCGCAATACGCTTGGAAATGCCTTCAGTGGCCCTGGAGGAACGAGCGCCATGCGGCGAAACAGGAGGGACGGATCGATAATAAATAGATACGCTGGTTTTTATTTCTCTCGTGAAAAAAACGTAAAAAATCGCATGTGAAGTATAGGGGAAAAGTTTAATAAGCGCACATTTTCCTGAGCGCCAATATCCCTACCCACCTTATTACCCTCGCCGTTGAAAAGAAAACTCAAAGCTGACTGAGAAAGATGTGAAAAATAGAAACTGCATAAAAATACCTGAGTAACACTTATTTCCATCAATAAACGAATGGATCATTTACAGTGGACAAAAAACCCTGATCGAGTCGGGGGCAGCTGATCGATATTGCTAGCAGCAGCAGTGTCGAGAGAAATGAGCTCGGTGACCGACGAGAGTATGTAAGTAACTAGGTTTCATACGAAATACATTATCTTTGGGTTGTTTACGAGTGTAGAAGGAGGCCACAGTCAACTCCACCGCAAATATTCTCATGCCAAGTAATGGACTTTACACTTTATGACTGAAGCTTCTAATTTTTTTCGAAATATATATCCAGGGCCAACGACGCTGGTCATCACCACTGTCAGATTAAAAGTTAAAATCACTCATGCAAATGTAGATATTCCCATAAGATGACACTGTTACGACTCCAACCAAATTACTCTCATTATTTGCAATAATACTTTACAATATTGTGAGGCTATACTAGATTGCATTTAGCAATCTCTTGATACTTACGCTAAAAATAAATTCTTCTTATTCCTTTCAGAGTAATGTTAATTCAATTTTTCACCAACAAGACTATTTTTTCTTACATATTTCCTCCGATTTATGAGATATTAATTGTTCTAATGCTTCATTAGATTTCGTAAATATAGCTTATGGAAGGTATACGCCTTCCTTCATTTCTATTTTAAAATCCTCAGCACTATGTAATTGTTCTCATAACGTCAAGAGTCTGCAAGGCTCTGGGGTCGCGGGTTATTGACATCGCGCATCGTGAAGGCGGGTTGCAATATTACATTAGAGAGAAGGAAATGCGTTGTGTGAAATAAATCGTGTTACGATCCACGAACGGAAGCGTTACATTATGCGCTTCGATGCGCCACTCCGTCACTCGTAATGAAACGCTTTCCGCTCTCGCCAGAGGCATTGATGGTGATGCCGGGGCCGCTGAGAGACGGTGATGAAAGCGGTGCAAGTTGATGGGACTGCCCCGGTTTTGATTGATTGATTTTTCATGTTTCCGGGCGCGTCAACTGCTTTGTTCATTAGTCCCGTTAGTGGAGTGCATGTTTTTCCTCGTGAGATGGCGGTGATCTTCCCGCTGGATGGCGAGATCCGGCGCCGATCTACCGTCGGCTAGTGGGGTTTCCCCCTAACCAGGACTCTCCCACCAGCGGGGCACCGCCCCAGCCCGGACAAGCTCTAAGATCCCGACCGGTCTCCCGGAATATGTGGTAGTGTAGTGCATGTTCGTGTAAGTGTGTGTGTAAGGGGAGAGGATAGAACAAGGAAGAGGAAGGACAGATCGCGCGCGGTCCGTGGCTCGTTTGGTAGGGTACTGTTCCGGCATTCGCCTGCTGTTGATCGGAGAAACCAGGGAAAACTACCGATCAGAGCAGCCGGCCGCTAGAAAAAATTCTCCTCCAGACAGCGACTGAATGCGACCTAGCTGAAAAGCTAGTGTCGAAAATCCTGCCGCCGTCAGGACTGGAACCTAGGACCTCCCGGTCAGAGGCGCTGCACTGACATCAGTTGATGCACAGAGCTACCGCTCCCGGTGATTGCCCCTAACTATTGCCTGGGTGATGTCAGCTGCTCAGGGAATGCTGACCTGCAAGGGGGCGGGAGGTGGCAAAGGCGTGAAAGGTCGTGGATGATAGTGACGGTGGTGGTGATGGGGACAGTAGTGAGCGAGGTATCGAGGGCGGTGATGGGACTTTAATTAGACAGGGGTGACGGCGATATTGAGGGCGATGCCACGTGCGGTTACAGTGTTTGACATTATCGACATTTTAAATTATTATTTAAATATAATTTTACCTATTATTCATTCTATTTATTTTCATTTTTTTCGTTAGTAAAATGGAGAGGCGTCGAGTCAATGAACTTTGAATGCGACGTTTTGTTTTCAAGCTAATACTTAAATTTTAATTAAGTTAGTTAATTTTATAGACCGCACAAGAGCTTCGACCTTTCACTGGATGATCCCCATCTTCTAGATATCACTCCAACATTTTGAATTCAATATATTTCAGCTCCAGTTAATTATCCTATTTTCCTTAACAAAACATATTTTTATACTCGCCATCCTGTTTATTTTTATGTTCATGTGTTCTAACAGAAAGGAGGACAGGTTGAAGCGATTGATTTATTTGCCTGTGCTAAGCGAGTGCTTTAATATATCTTATCATATTAAGCATAAATAGCTATATTCAACCGCAAAAGGACGTGCTCTTATGCTAAATATATGAATAATATTTTACCTTTAATACTTTCCAAAACCGGAAGTGTTTCCCATTTTTTAGATTAAACCAAAGTGTCTGATATCATATGGTCAAACGCACCATTTTACGTTTGAGTGCTCTCATAGAATTCAGTTTCCCGGAAAGCGCTAAGGACGGCTAGGATCTGGTCGGGCAGGCTCAGGCATTGCGACGTCTGAGGCGGAACGATGGCATTGTCCTCGGGATGCCAACCGCAAGTGATCGGAACCGCAGGAGCAGAATCCAAAGCTCTCAACCCGACGCAAACAAAGCTATCCGGCTCTCCCTCGTTCGCAGAATTAGGCTCCAAGAGAGACGAGGGATGCTGAGGGAAGAAGGAGGAGAACAGACCCGGGCAGTGAGGAAAGGGGGATGAGGAGTGAGGGAAGGTAAAAGGAAGCAAATGAGAGGGGTTGACCGTATTCAAGGAAGCAGATGTGACAAAGAAAAGGGAAGGAAGGAGAGAGGGAAGTGAGAAGAGAAAGAGAGGCCGGGAAGGGAAACGGATTCTAAGGGCAGTAAGGGGAGGAGAACTAATTTAATGGCTGATTTAGTGGGCAGTGGTAAATCACTCGCTTGTATCGCGAACGCAGTCGTTAATTAAGTTCATTACTCCAGAGCCGTTCGTGAACGTACGCCTGCGGTGACTGCTGAAGAACACAGCATGAAAACGGATCATTTCTGTCCCTCCTAAGTACATTGTTATACAATAAAGTATAGATTAATGTATTCATCTTCCGGTATGTGTATGTCACACAGAAACACCGAATTTGGCCAATGACAGAAATATTTACCCACAGCGTGAAATGAACCGAACAAAATACAACGTCGCTTTATGGATAGGATATTTCTGTTCGGTCTCTTTCCGAAATGAAATACAAAGCGATATGTGTAAACACAACCGCTCGATCGCCGATTTGTTCATTTGGTCTTTGCGCAAGTAGGAAATGAGAATTGCGTTTTAATTGATTAAAAAAGTATTTTGGCGAAAATTCAATTTGGACTATGCTTTGCACAGGCTCTAATATTTTAATCGAATAGAACGAAGGCAAAGGCTATGTCACGAACGACACGCGAAGCAAAGCGTCCATAACACTGTTTCGGAGCAAATTACTTCGAATAAAATGCGACGGAAATTATGCATTCCAAAACCATAAGAATGTTTTACGTTAATCACGAATATGGACGGTGGAATTCTTGGATTGAACTTGGACAGGCGTACAATAGCGTGAACTCACCTTCTTTAAAATATTAATTTAAAAATATGCCAGTCGGCCTGCGAGTCCGTGTAAGATCAGTGATTGAGCAAATGTGTTTATCCACAATGCTTCGAGAATGTTACGCTACGAACAACGAAAAATAAAATTCCTTCGACGCAACAAAATACCCAGGACGAGAGACATATTGTTTGTGGCATATTGTTCCGTCCACGTTACGTCGTGGATAAAATGTTTAGGTTAGATGTTGAGTTTTAATACAGATTCTAATATCACATTGTAGATTTGTTATTATTAGATCTGTAGTAAAAAACAAGTTTTCAACACTCAACGTGTCTATGTTCTAGTATGATTTTCAAGGACAATTTTAGAATCATTTTCAACGAGATACATGCTTTAAACGAATGCAAATGTAACCAAACCGACCGCGATGCCCTTTCGGTTTGTGCGCAAGCAACAGCGTGATGTGTCGGGCGCCCTGCGGAGGGTTCATCGCCCACGAGCCCACGCGGCCGGCCGCGCCCCCCTCCACGCGCGCCTCGTTGCGTCGCGTCCCGCAGCCAGGCGCTCCCCGCCCCGCCCCGCCCCGTCCCGCCCCGTCCCGCCCCGCCCCCGGCGCCGGCGTCGCGTGTCCTGTTGGCGAAGGGTGTGGCCGCGATCGGCCTATTACCCGCCTGCTTGCTCTTGCGCGAGCTCCCGCTACGCCTCTGCCATCGCCGCCCCCGTTCTACACCGCCCGCCCGCGCTCCTCCCCACGCAACGACGTTCGATATCACCATGCTCAACGCCATTTGCGAATCCACCACATATCGCCGCATCCCTCGCACATCGTACCTTCCCAAGCAAAACTTTCCCGTCCCCACCACACGATCACTCCCCCGTTCACCATCGCGGTAGACGCTTCCCGATCACCCCTTCTGGGTCACTCCTCCGATCAATCCCTTCCTGTCACTCCCACTATCACGGGCCGCATCGACCACTCTTCCGACCACCATCCCTCGGCCACTCTCCCGATCACCCCCACCCTGTCACTCCCGTCCCTGTCACTCCATTGATCTCCACCGCCCTGATCACTCCAACGATCACCACCGCCTCGGTTATTCCTCCGATCACTCCCACCCCTGCCATTCCCTCGCTCCGTTGACACCCTCTATCACCCTTCTCCATTGACTCACCCGATCACCCTCTGCCGCATCTCGATCACTAGCACCCTGACCATTCACGTCCTCTCCACCCATCCATCACTAGAGAGTCCATCCCCGCCCTCTCCACTCCCCGCTGAGTCACTACCTTCCATGGGTTTGCATCTCACTTCACCCACCGTCCTGCCCGCCCTCTGCATTTTACCTCCTTTGCGTGTGCTCGTAGCCCTAAATGCCGCCCTCCCCAGAGGCCCGAGCCCCCGTGTCCAGGGGCCGTGGCCAGCCGCCCGCCTCCGCTTCCGCCGCCCGCTCCCACGCGCCGCGCCGCGCCGCGCCGCGCCGCGCCGCGCCCTCACTCGCAGTATTAAAGAATGCGGCTATTTCAGGCGCGCCGCCCCGCCCCGTCCCCGCCGCCGCCCCCGCCCCTCCACGAGCCATCAGCTGGCTGGCGGCACGCGCCCCTCGCGGGCGGCGTGCACAGGCCCCGGCGAAACGACGGGGACCTGCTACAGCGTGTCTCAATCGGCCAACACCTGTGGAAACAAGTGCATCATTTTTTTTCGGGGCTTTTTTCCGGTCGACAGCCAGCTACCCTTTTACTTCGCGATGGGACGCATATTCGAACATACACTAGACACCAACACACGTGTGGGCACCTCTGATCTGGAGTCAGCAGAACTCGAGACTCTCCGCGACAACACACACATACATAAGACATAAGGGGCAAACAAAGATGCTCAAGGTGGGACTCGAACTCGAGGGCCTTAGGACCGAAGCACTGAGTCGGTACTCGCTCTTAGCCACCTGCGGCATCTAGGTCGACTAAGTAATTTTATAGGTGTGAAACAATCAAAACTTGGAATCAAGTATTCCTACGACACATTTTAGGGAGTATTGAGATATAACTGTCTCTACTGTTCTCAGTATCCCAGTTTATATTTCCGTTTATGTCAATTTAAAAATATCAACTTACAACCCTGTAAGTGTGCTACTACTGAATCCAACGTTAAACCTCAATCCTGCATCCAATAGATTTAGGACGAAAAAATAGACGTTTACAGTTTATGACGTAGTACAAAATTACTGCAAGGCACATTATAATCGCGCGTAACTCCGAAACATGAGTCCAATGCCGTTAAAATCAGATTTACATGTTCCTGCGGTGACACAAAATTTATGGGATCACATGAATTCTATGGGGTCGCGGGTTTAGGTGTGACAGGTGGGAAACATACGCCAGATAGGTGAGGGGCGTTGGCGAAACGAAGGGGTAGCAAAGGGGGTATGGGGGACAGGTGGTCAGGCACCAATTATGTTTAAGCAGTATTCTACAAAATAAGTTATTTTTGAACTTTCTATTATATCTTTGGACATTTAGTTCTTTTGGTTCCCCTCACTCCATAGCACTGATGGTCAGAAAAATGAAGAAACCCGAAATCGACGTGAAATTAAATTGAAGGTAAAATAAATAATCTTTCGTGATAAATGTGAAGCGGCTATTTGATATTGTATTCAATTTAAACTCAATGCTTAGCAATATTCAGAATGGTTACTCTCGCACAAACGCTAGTTTCACTTTGAAAATATTTATTTACAAACTACGTAGTTTACGTACAGGCCCAGACATTATTATTATTATTATTATTATTATTATTATTATTATTATTATTATTATTATTATTATTATTATTATTATTATTATTATTAAAGCTATACAACATCCCTATCCAGGTCAAAAGCCTTCCACTCCCTGCTGGGGTAAATCACAAGAAAGAACTTATCAGGTGAGCTAACTCCTGGCGAGGTTAAATTATTTTTTCCTATTTATATTTAAAATATTATATAGATATACATATAGTCTACAATTTCTTAGCAAAAACCTTTGATTTTTCCTTTAGCACTTTTTCACGTTCCATAATATTCAACACCAAATGTTTGAAAACTCATTATCAGTTATCGTAAACTAAGATATAACTTATAAAGAATTTGCATACTTTGTTGTTTTTTTTCATAAAATTTCAATAGTCGTTGTATAAAATAATGGTTAGAGGATCGTAAACAGCTATTGAAAAAAAAAACACATCCTTCAAGGTACTGATGGGAATGACATTTTAGTCACTGATGGTAGTGCTCTCTATAATCTTTTTGCAAGGCTCTTTATTTTTTACTCCAACGTTTACGTAGTCTGAACATGCCATTTTCACGATCAAATAATGTTGAACTGCGCCTGGTGGTGAAGTCTGCCAAGGCCATTCTTTTCAATCTCCATATCTTGTAACAGACAAGATATTTAAAATCTATCAGTAGCAGTTAAGTTGTGTATTTTTTGTTTATTGTTTCCGCATCTGAATTTGACACGTTAACGTCAAATAAAGCACGTACAAATTTTATTAGCATGGCATTAAAAATCCATAAATTATACGCTTATTTCTCACTGCGATTGACAGAGAATTTGTGATACAATTTTTCCAAGACCAGAAGTCATATTCTCAGTATAGTAAGGTGGAATGGCTCGAATCTTCAACCAGCCATTCAACGACAACGTATTTCAACGTGTGTCTGCCACTTATCAATTATCCCCTTTAAATTTCGACGACTCATAATGAGAGACATGGCGCCAGTTTCAGCAAACTTTTTCAAGTTTTTGTTCGTGTCACAAATCTCCCTAATAATGTTTAAATAATCACGATTAACAAAATAAATCGCGATAAAATCCCGTTTATTTGTACCTATCTTTCATCGCGAAATTTATGAACTCAATTAAGTTACGTTTCCATGCTAAAATAGAGAGACTGGTACTAGTCATAGAGATAAAATTTATGGCGAGGTGCATCCAGAAAGAAACGTTTCCATAAAGTAAGTGACGCTGAGTTGTAGGTGGTTGTCAAATACTGATACCTATCCCAGGACGCAAACTCCAACGGCACGGGGGAAAATGCTCATCCTACCGTCTGGCAAATGTCTCATGTCAAAGGACTTCAATAACAATTTCTCTGCCGAAAAAACGCCTTTTTTCGCTGCAGAATTACATAACTTTATACTGCGGATGTAATATGCGAGAGGAGAGCACAACGAAAGAAAGTTATAGCGTTCGCCGATATGAAATATTTTTTGTAAATATGTCAATATTAATAATTAAAACACATTTAAAACAAAGCAAATACTTACCTAATTCAATTTTCAACAATTGAAATAAACATGATCTTTATATTCCCCACAAAATATTTGTATGTATGTATTTGGCGTTATTGAGTCGATAGTCCGACTTCGCCGTGGAGCTGCCGGTATCCCACTTGCCTGGACCTAGTTCAATTTCCATGCTTGAAGATAAGAGCGACATGAGGCGAACATGACATATTCTCTTCACCGTAACTAGCAAGATTCGCCTGCTTGAGCTTTTCTTCGTCTTACAGCTACAAAAACTGGGACGATTTTAAAGGAAAGCTACAACTCTATTTTTGCCTCGACCGGAAATTGAACCCGGGACCACAGCAAGGGAAGCTAGTACGCTGCCCATTTGTCATCCCAGAGGCTAGAAAATATTTATTTATAAAACAAATCTCATTTGAATAAAAAATTAAGCAGCTTCTCCAGATGACCTTTTCCACAAGAGAGTGTAATAGTAGTTTTAAAAGTAGAACAATTTTAAGATCACTGAAACAGTAATCCAGAGTTATGCTCAATACAATAAAGTGTTAATTATTTTCGGCTGTCTTTTCGTAAATTGCATTTTCACTGTCAATACTGTTCATACATAGGAATGAAGTACGATGTGTTGCTTAGAAACGTAAGTTAATTTTATATTTTTACACATTTTAATTTCAACACAAGCAATCTACTCAAAGTTACATTCATAAATACAATAATGAAAAATAATAATACCTTAGACACAACAATAACAATCGGAGCTAAATTCACATGTTAATTGGTAACTAATAACACATGGCCATTAGCATGGGAACACCTCATAACACAAACGCCATCAAATAAAGAACGAACATAATATTAGCAATTTATTACATAATTCGTAGCTACTCTGTTTGCAGACATTTCCACACAGGATATCAAACATTTTATATCTAGAACTAAAAATCATAATTGGAGCATATACATGCAGTTTTCCACTATGAATAATATGAAATAATAACACCTGTCTACTCTTGAACTACAGCATCATGTGATCTGTTTAGTAGACTAATACCCCTATATTTATTAGAGTTTCCTCTTTAAAAGATGTTTATTTTATCGCCTCTTAGTTTGTTAGATTATTTATTGATGTAATCAGTATAATACCGATTCATGTTTTGAATTAACTTCAATTTCTTCGTACTTTAAGAGAAAATTCGACCTTAACAGTCAAAAAACTGGATTTTCTGCTAGTAATATAACATTCTATTACAAAACGATCGTCTAAAAACGAGAAAGTTATTGTAGGACTCCGCGTATCCGTTGTTGTTTCGAGATTTTATTGCATAGCCGCAGAGTTTATAGATCATTAGTTTCCTTACGAAAAACAAACACGAACAAAAATAACCCCTGGACCGAAGCAGCAGGAGAAAGGAACGTGTCCGGCCATCTTCAAGAGGGAGAAGGCGGGGTGGGTCGGAACGCGAAGGGACGGAACGGGGCGCGACGATTCCTTTTGCGACGCCGGAACCAGTGCTAACGTTTTTTTTTTTTGTTTTTTTTGTCGACCTTCGCACAGGCAATATTTTGTCATTTTTCATTCCAATTCCAAAAAATAGTTATTACTCAACCAAGGGCGTTATAAGGGTTCTAAAGATCGAGAGGCGAGGGCCATTGGCCCGTGGGCTTTTGTCGTCCGACATGATTACAAGCAGTTAACGCCCATGGTACATACATGATTTTATTTTTTACCCAATGTTAATTATTCATATTTACTTATTTAATATGTAACTAATTGTTAACTTGGCTTGGTTTGTCATGTTATATTCCCTTTCATAATTCCTCCGTAAGAGAACATGTAGGGAACATTGAACTGTTTTCATTTTTCCATCACAATCATGATGTTTTTCATCTAGGTAAGTTATGCAGTGAATATCGAACTCCGTATCGAAAGCAGTAACGTATCAGTAAAAAGTAAATGTTTTACCACTCGCGTATCACTGCCATTCTGGTACCGTGAGAATACACGAGTGATGGAATCAACCAACTGATGGACCCCAAAATAAGTTACAAAATTATTGAAATTTTTTAAAAAGTTTAAGATCTAATGCTACATGTGTTTAGCAGTATATAATACGCAAGTTTGAGTTAATATATTTTTAGTTTTTCAGGTTTTGGAAGAGCATATCCTCTGGTACAATTGTTATTATATATATATATATATATATATATATATATATATATATATATATATATATACACACACCGAAACAAGACTGAGACGGACTGGCTGTAAGATAGGCCCGGAGTTTACAAGAAACAATAATGCAGGGCGATGGTTTGGAATTTTTTAAAATAAATGCGATTTACGTTGAAAGGCTTATCACTAAGGGTTAAGGAGGGTTCTATTAATGAAAGTTTTAAAGGAAGAAAGAGTGACTCCCAACTTAAAGAAAGATAGAAGAAGAAACACGCTGGAATACATCATCCTCCCCTCAATGGTATGCAACTGTTAATGGAGTGAAGCCGGAACTGGGGAGACTTAATTTCATTGGTCGCATCTTCTGTACGTCACGGCCCGCTCACTGCTTTCCAAGACGACTCCGTTGGTTGCACTTCGCCCCAAAAGACCTGCGGGGACCCTATCTTCTGATTGGAGCTGCGATTTTTAATTCTGATTCTTAAGATAGGGAGGGGGAGGGCTTTATATGAAAACCTGACCAAAATATTGTTTTCAACTTCAATATAATTAATGTCTTCTACTTTACGCTCAATTGAGTTGACTGATGCTCCACATTACCCATAAGCAAAACATACTAAAGAGTTCTTTTAGATAATGCATTAATTAATAAATGGCCTCTTTAATGTGTACGTATGCACATCAGAAACATTCAGTCTCACAAAAATAAATGTGTAGCAGAAAGTCTTGCCTCCATTTTTACCATACTTCTGATCACTTACTCCCTCAGTATTGTCAAATGTAATATATTATTCCTGAGGAGCAAAATCTCTAGTAAATATTAAGCAAATACGATCCTGGTAAACAGACTCTCTAGAGTCTTGTCC
The DNA here is from genome assembly GCA_011170035.1 of Teleogryllus occipitalis. NCBI lineage: Eukaryota > Metazoa > Arthropoda > Insecta > Orthoptera > Gryllidae > Teleogryllus > Teleogryllus occipitalis. The sequence continues at coordinate 66,232 of BLKR01015207.1, read as the reverse complement.
CTCTCTCTTCTTTACGCCTGCCCGCTTCGCGCCTCCCCGCCTCCCGCCGGCCACCACATTCACTCTTGCCCCTAGCCTGTTTCGCTGCCATCTCCTTACACCTTCCTTCACCCGCCGTCCTGTCATGCTTCTCCATCTCGCCCCGCTTCATCCCCGCTTCCCGCTCTCTGCCCTCCGGCAGATAGCATGACGTCGGCAACGCGAGTGACGGGCATCGGACGCAATAACGGGTCTTTATGGGACCGTTATCAATTCAGAAGGACCTCCCGCCGGCCCCCCACGCCGCTCCGCGCCGGCCGACGCAATCCAAATAAAAGCTTCGCCCTGTGATACCCGGCCAGCCCCACTTGGCCGTCTGCCCGAGGCGGGCCTCTTCGCCTGCTCCCCAGCCCGCCTCCGCCCCGCCTCCGCCCCGCCTCCGCCCCGCCTCCGCCCCCCTCCACCCCGCCTCCGTCCCGCCCCGCCCCGCCACCGCCGTCGTCATGGGCTCTCTGACCCCGCGATCCCGCCGCCCCCGCACCTACGTTGCGCCCTCGGCGTCGTTTACTCTCAGGAAGATACGTGATCGAATATGCCCACCCCTATAAACTCAAGGGTTCGTCTGCCTCGAGAAGTTCCCAAGAGTTGCTTGGTGCTGAAAGTAATATCTAATCCAAGATGCGATGTATTCGAGGTTAATAGCATATTAAACTTTTCTCAAAGTTTTCATAAACTGACAGCTATTGTCACGAATGTTCACTGTAATGAGGGTGAGAGACAAGAATGTTCTCCATGTATATATCTTGTCGAGAGTTTGGCGAATCTTTGTAGAGAGAAACAAAGTGCAGATACAAAACCTCTTACCCACTTACCAAACTCAAGAAATGAGAGTAGCACTTTATTGGATTATAAAGACGTTTAAATCAAGTAACAGAGTTGATTTTTATTTCAGAATATTCATAAAACGAAACGCATTACAAAGAGTGAAAGACGTTTGGAAAATAATTATAAAGTCATGTGTAGTGAGGTATATTTGTGGCAATCCACTAAATGTAATTAAGGTCGACCATGAAACCATTGCCTGAAATTTGATGCTGATTTGCAATGTGTTGCTAAAGGGCTTTGTTCGACATAGTCGACGCTTATTAACTAAAGCTTAAGCTAACGATAACGACCCTATCAACTGATTTCGTAAATTAAGAAATCACCGATTTTCGAGTGCACAATTGTATAGTCCGTTAACGTTATACATAAGGATTAAAATCCTGTAACTTTAGAGTGAAAGTGTACTTCACGCTCTACTTTGTCCTCGTTCAAGAAAGATTTTGAAGAGATGTATGTGATGGATTGGACACATATGCCGACCCTCCCAATTTGCAACCCACCAACCGCTCTGGGGGAGTAATAGTATTTTTTTAAATTTTTTTATAAATGTGTTTTCAAGGAATATGAATTTTGTTGTTGCCTATTGAAGCACCAAATGTGTTGTAGTTGTTGATTGGTTAATAAAAGAAGAAAGGAACCCTCGATGTGCCTTGTTTAGCGTGAGGCACGTTGAGAGAGGGGTCTATAATGAATAAGAAGAGTACCCAGTTTCCCTTGATACCGAAAAAGTGTTTTTTAACGCCCTTTCATCTGTTCGTCTGTTCGTCCATCCGTCTGTGAACAACATTAGCGCCTAAACTGCTGGTAGAATTTTTTCCAAAATAAATATTCTCCGGACTATCATGCTCGATTCGCAGTCCTGCGATTTTTAAAATCATTTTTTGTATAGTAGGAGTAATTTACATGAAGCCACTGGAACATTTTCAAAAAATTCAAATTGGAGATATTTTCTCAAAAATAACTACAATTTGTTCTTTAAAGATCTTGCAAAAATAGAGTGAAATTCAGTAATGAAGAGGATACAGGTCCGAAACTTACAGTTAACTCTGAAATTTTGTAAATTACGAAAGTGTCATTTCTTTCTACGTCTTATTGCAACTACAATATTCAAGATTTACAATATCGGCTATTTGTATATATTATTGCTTTGTGAGTAGAAGTGCTTGAAATTATTTCTAATGAAGTTTCTCGAAAACTCGAAAGTTTTGGATGAAAATGAGCTTCAAAATGCACATTTTTAGAAACGTTCAGAAAAATATTTTCTTAAAAAAACCTTCCGGATGGTCCAATGAAATTGTGCATATAAGACCAGATTTTATCCTACTATAATATTCTTAAAATCATATTTGAACTCTTCTATTAGGAATCCGAAAAACTGAGAAAACGGGGAAAAAATGTGTTATAGGGGCGAATAGATGGCTACTGAGAAGAAAGTGCGGCAAAACCGAAAAGATAGCACAGACTGAGGAGATAAGGAAACCAACTAGATCGAAAAAGTCTACAATTCTGTTGCACCAATCATTTGTAAAAAAAATATTGTTGAATAACGTTATTTCTTAGACAACATACACATATAACCTCAATTACGTATTACTGACTGACCAGACTACCATCTCGCATGATTGTGAAGAGAAGTAGCTCTTAACTTTAATGAAGTAATGGTGAGTGGTAAGAACAGAAAGAACATGCAAGAGTCGTGCATGTTTGATTTCTTTCATTCTTGGATGTTATTTCGGCTAGCATCTGTATTGTACCACATGTGTGATACACGAGTCTGTCTGTAACTTGCCAAATTATAATACTAAGCAATGATTCGAATTGATGTTGGTTGCAATAACAGCAAGTATCACATGTACTTGTTGAGAACGTTTAGAACATTGAAAAGGATCCCGTGTACCACGTCGTTGCTCCAGAGAGGATTTCTGAAACAGTGAAACAGATAAAGAGAAGCGATCTGGGGCGCTACCTGCCGACAAAGCCTGCCCGTCATATCGCTCTAGTCGATATTCCAATTGCTGGAAAATATTTTTCAGAATTCACTTGGCACTTTCCACAACGGAATCACAGTTAGGGTTGGACACGTTTCAGAGGTGACAGAACCAAACATGCATGTTTCTAGTTCGTTTTGCAATTGACGTGGAAACCTGAAAAATACATTCCATGAAAAATTACTTTCAGCAAATTGACAGCATTCTTTTTACGTTTATAAACAACTACTTTCAGATTTTTCCAATATCAGTCTTTTATCATTCACTTGCTTCTTGCATTGATAGGCATTGTAACCTCTACTTTGCAGGACACCATCTTCCAACAAATTCTTGTACTGTCATTCAAATTTTTGAATAATATTTTCCTGTTAAAGCCACCACATTGAAATCCTAACGATCGTCACATATCAGTTCATTGTAGTTTTTAAAATCTGATTATCGTCTTACCTGAAGAGGAACGAGAGAACTCCATTGATTAAGAATGAAGCTTTCGACTTCTCATGGATGATACAAATACTGAGGGGTATTCTCAAATGAACAAATATTAAGATTGGTTGGTTGGTTGGCTAGATTCCGGGCGCGTCAACAGCTTAGGTCATTAGTCCCGTTAGTGAAGTTCACGTTTTTTCCCTCGGGAGATGGTGGTGTTCTTCCCCCACTGGATGGCGAGATCCGGCGCCGACCTACCGTCGGCTAGTGGGGTTTCCCCCTAACCAGGACTCTCCCACCAGCGGGGCACCGCCCGAGCCGGGACAAGCTCTAAGCTCCCGGAATATGTGGTAGTGTAGTGCATGTTAGTGTAACTGTGTGTAAGAGGAGACGGTAGGACAAGGAAGAGGAAGGAGAGATCGCGCGTGGTCCGTGGCCCATTTGTTAGTGTACAGCTCCGGCATTCGCCTGATGTTGATCGGAGAAAACACGGAAGACTACCGATCAGAACAGCCGGTCTCTAGAATTCTCCTCCAGACAGCGACTGAATTCCACCTAGCTGAAAGCTAGTGTCGAAAATCCTGCCGCCGTGGGGAGTGTAACCTAGGACCTCCCGGTCACAGGCGCTGGAGTGACATCAGTTGATGCACTGAGCTACCGCTCCCGGAACAAATTTTAGGATCTGGGCATTATCCTAGGTATAATAATGTGCGTGTGCCCGTCTGTTACGATTAGACGGTCTCTCCCTCATACGCGAAAGGGAAGTGTCCTTCCGCGCGTCTCCGCCTACTACTAGGGAAATGCACTTTTCTCCCAACTTCTCCAGAACAGGAGTTTTAAGTCCTCTAAAGACGTGAAGCGCCATGAATTACTATTATGACTGCCTGGATTAACAAGAATTGGTACAACTTGATGCATCATTTATTTGATTAAATTTATTTCCAATTTTGTAACGAAACATTTTGAAATGTTTCTATCGACTCCCAGATGTCACTTTCCGTTCCCGACAATGTAGTAAGTACGAACTAGCCACATGACAAAAACAATCGCTTACTAGGAATGTAACAGAACAATTTGATGATGCAAAAGTACCATTTACTGATATATGAAGCAAGAAAGAAACAAAGAAACTAACAAATCAAATAATACCTGTAAAATCATTCTTAAAGAAGAGTATTATCGGATTCTAAATGCAGTCTCTCCCTGACCACATCTCCAAATACCTTCTCTTCGGGGGCCCACCCACGTCAAGTGTTTGTGAGTGCTTCTTAGCTCCAATCCTGAGAGAGATCAATGATACACCCTCTTCCATGCATCTCGGTTCCCCATTCAGTTTTCAAGTTTTTCTTGAGAGGACCCACTTCCAACGTACTTTCTCGTCAGAGCGGGAGGCGTTGACGGTGAGTGTTATCAGACACCTCTTCCTCCTTGTCACTCCACGCCCTGGCCCGCCCTGCTCCGTCCACCTCCGCCCCTCTCGGCTCCACCCCGACCCACCATCCCACGCACCCCACCGCACCGGCCCGGCCCGCCCTCGCCCGCCTCTCTTCCTTCCCCTCCCCTCTTCGCTCATCCCTTACTAGTCTTTTCCCTCCCCTCCTGGCCCCTCCCCTCCTCACTCATCCCCTACATGTCTTTCCCCTCCTTGCCCTTCCCCTTCTTCCCCCTCCCTTCCTTGCCCCGTCCCTTCTTTCCCCCCTCCACGCTCATCCCCTACTTATTTCCCCTCCTTGCCCCTTCCCTCCACGCTCCTCCCCTACTTGTCGTTCCCCTCCTTTCCCCCGCTCTCCTCGCCCCTTTCCTTCTTGCCCCTCCCCCCTGCCCCAGGCCATCGCCTTTACCCTCCTTGTCGCTCCTGACCTGGCCCCGCGTCTCCAATGCTCAATCACGCAGTAGAGCTTCGTGCTCCCGGAGTTCGCGAGGAATGCCAGCTATGCATATGCCGAGACACGAGCAACCCGTCTGCCAGTGGTTCACGCACATCGGAACGCAATCTGTTACTCTGGCCGCAGAACAGTTCCAGTTATTCACAAACGGATTTTTTTTTTACCTAACCCGAATTATTTTTCCATATCTATACTCGTATAAATATCCAAGACATGGAGCGTCCACACCTTCACAGGCCGCTTCTTATCGAAATTTAACCTTCAGTTTTCAAGTTTTAATGCGTAGGATGAATTCTGTAAATATTGGTAGATGGCGTGCTCAACGTCGCCCAGTAATGAAGTTCCAAATGTGCTCGTATATGAATATAATTTCAAAACAACACATGTCCAGTATAGAACTAATTCTTAAATTTATTTTAAATTAGAAAACGTGTAACGAATTTCAGAACTACGAATCATATACTTCTATTTAATATCTGAAATACCACATTATCTTCTGCTACAGATTCCATTCACTAACATATTATAGTCCTCCTTTCCACAACCCAGATGTAGAATACTCCAGATGCCTGTTTACCCCATGTGTCATACAAAAGCAAAGAGCACTTGCTTGAAAAGAAAACAAAACGCTCGAGCACAACTTCCAGAGCCGCCTGTAGCGCGCATTTAATTTCGAGCATCGCCGCCTGAGTGTGCGCCTGTCGCGTGCCCGAGCGTCACTCGTGGTGAGGCGGCCTTGCTGTCGCCGCCGTGCGCTGCTTTCCGCGGCCGAATTAATCCCCCCAACGGCCGCCGCCGCCCACGCGCCCGGCGCCTCGCGACAAATGCCGATCACCCGCGCCGCCGCCGCCCGCGGCGCAGTTATTAATTGTGATGCCGCGGGAAACGATCGCCGCGCCACTTTATCAGCCGTCGCTTCTGAAGCGATGCCGGTGCCGGAGGAGCGGAAGCGATAGTGGTGGCGGTGGTGGTGGTGGTGGAGATTGGGGTAGGACATGTGGGAAAGGCGGAAGAGGTGGCAACGACGGTGACAGTGAAAGTGAACGAAGAATCTAATTGGGAAAGAAGCTACACTTTTTGAGAAAGAAGCACAAGTCACACAGGACAAACTGTGGGGGTGGGAGGAGGAGGGGAAGCGAGCAGAGGAGTGACGGAGGAGGAGGAGGAGGAGAGTAGTGATTCGAAAGTGGCTGGAGGAGGATGTGAAGGAGGAGGAATGGGGGGCACGAGAAGTGGCGGTGAAATGGAGGGGGGGAGAGATTAGAAGAAGGGACTTGGGAGAGGAGTTGCAGAGCCGACAGCAGCGGTGACGCATGTGCAGGCGGAGGCAGCAAAGTCAAAGGCTCAAACGCAGGCACCGATCTAAACATATTATATATAAATTTATGACGAGACGTGACGGAACGGCGTTCTGATACCTAGGAAATTATTATTAAATTATATTTAAATATACAACTATTTATATTAAATTAATAATTAATTAGGGGGAGCATTTCGGGCCCAAACATTTTATAAATCAAGCAATATATGTGTATACATAAATACTGTACACCACCCAACACACACACACACACACACACACACACACACACACACACACACACACACACACACACACACACACAAAGTTAACGTGGAAATAACAGATAGTTTGTACATTTTGGAGATTTTTCGGGTTAAAATAATGGAAAATAAAAAACTTAACTTAGAAGTGGGTGTTTTTCCATTGCCAAAAGGTAAAGTAACAATAGCTACCGCGTTCCTCATTTATTTTGTCAGGAAGCAGGGCCGCGGGCGACTGGCACTCAGAGCACAGAACATTCAGACCCACGGCACCGCGTCGGGCATGCAATTGGACAGCTACTATTACGGCTGCTGTCAAAAGTCTGCTCGAGCTCAATAATAGTATTTAGTGGCCCTAACAATTGTATTTCGCACGAAGAATTGCATGTGGAACCAGAGTATTTCAGTATGGTTTTGAAACAAAAATATAGCATTCATAGTAAAACAAATGTTTGTAGTTTTAGTACGTTCCTTTTCATTAAAAAGCATGTAAATATTTGAAGTGCATGCTAAACAGATTATGCTGGTGACTGGCCGTGACGTCGTCGCGAGAATAAAAGCCACGGGCGCCGCAGTGGACAGGCTTGTTTTGGGGAGTGTGCACTTGAGAGTAGTGATTGAGTATGAATAATTCTGTCTACGCCGACCGTACCCGTCATGGATAATCTTCTAGGACGCTGATGATCTTGGCTAGGAACTGGTATATCTTCTGGAGACGACCAAAGTACTTTCGATCCTTCGTATTTCTTCTGGTCATATTGTTCAAGACATTGCTATCGGTACGAGTTGGAACTATGGAATTGTATAAGTGCACAATAAGTGTTTGTTTCTGATGTATTTTTTGACATAACAATATAATATTGGGGGGAGAAGGAATGATGGCGAATTTAAAGTTGATTAATTGTATTTTCTCTTCGTCTCAAGCATACACTATTCCACACAAAATTGCTTCAAAAGTAATGGGATTTTTTTACATTCTTATTTACTTTCACTTCTTCCATCCAAATTTTTGTGTAGTTCATTGTGTGTGTGTTTTTTGGTACGTTGAAACTAGCCAATAATATTTCTCCAGAACCCCAAAGTTCAAAAAATATCTTCGAAGGTTTTTGAAATACGGAACATTTTAGCAAAATAAACCATAATCTCCGTAATATCATTTTTTTAAAAATATTTTAATATTTTTCGGTTTGATTTTGTATAACGTATTCTCCACAAATTCAAACGAATTGTCAGAATGTTAAGTTTTTAGTTTTTATTACAAGAAAAATTCGGAAGAAATGTCAACCCAATCAACACTATTCTAAATTTCATGTATTTAAATAATGCAAAGGCAAATAACACTAATGTTGGTGAAAAATAGATTTCGGAATTTCGAGACTAATATTTATTTTATAATGGAAATTATCAGATAATACACTTGGGTATTTCCTTGGCATTTAACAGGCTTTTTCTATCCTTAAATTATAATATTTGTGTCTTAATTTGAAGTATGAATGTTCTGTTGAAAAATTGGTAACACCAAAGCAACTAAAATAAAATAATTTAATTAGAGTTGTGTAAGGATTGTGTAAGGAATCAGGTAAAAGGGAAGCAAGGTTGAATTTCTTGATGACTACAAGTTATCGGCAACTGAGAAAAGGAGGACAACACCAAAAAAACGAGAAAACATTCAAGTCTCCACCACGATGTCGGAGGAACCCATTCAAAATACTTCTCCACCTCCCAATCACCACCCCATCTCCATCTGTCGCCTTTCACTTCACCCAGAAGCGTGCTTCCCCCGAGGCGAGAAACCTTTGCACCGTGTTTTTCTTCGACACTCTTTCAGTACGACGCCTTACAGGGTCTTTCGTGTCCTTTTAATTGCCTTTTAATGCTGTTATCTAAATTGAATTTTTACCCCACAAAAGCTTCCCCGAGCGCCCTGCACTTTTCTCCTCAGCAGCAGCACCGGGTGGCGTGCGTCCTTTGTCGACGGCCCCTTCGTCACCGCCGTCACCAGCGCTACCGCAAAACGCTGCGTTCCAGCCACGCCGCGCCCATTTCTTTTGTTTGCTAGGCGACAACTGAAAGGCGGTGTCCGCGAGTATGCCGGTGGCCAACCCTCCCACCAAGAGGAGACAAATAAACCTATCTCCCACGAAGCCCGTTCCGCTTCTCGTTCATTTTCACCTCGTGAACCCCGCAGCTATGGGTGTGTCCTCGCCTGCAGATCAAAGCAACCGGAGGGCAAAGGCTAAAAAAGCGAAAGGATTTGGACAAAGCGAATTATCTTGTTTGCGTTGAGAAAATCAGAACCTAAGAGTTAGTAAAGAAGGAATATCTGTGTTTACTGATCAAGTTCAAATTACTTCTGCCCACGATTTGTTCATTTCCATGTTGATAACATTTTAAAACGAAATTAAAAACTTCACCACAATTGTAATACGGGTAGAAACAACGTAGGCAGCGACAATGAAGTAAATTTTGTGTTACAAAGTTTTGTATACTTCTATTTGTCATTGCCCAAATAAAACGATCATATGGGCAATAGATATGTGTCAAATTATTCTACCAGAATAGGCATGGCAGCTCTAAAGAGGATGGTCACTTCGTGAATCTTCTTTAATTTTATGACATTCATTGACCAATCGGTCAATCAATGTCTTTAAAGGCGCACTTCTGTATGCCGTATAAGTTCAGGTCAGATATTTACAAGATATTGTTTCATTTTAGATTATGTTCAAATTTCTGTAAAAATATCCAATTTGCAAATTAACAGAGAACAACTCCAAATTTTTAAATACAAAGGAATAATCTGATTACTGTTAGGATTGAAAAGTAAATTTTCTGTACAATTTATGGTTTAAAACATTCAGAAGGAATTTCTTATTTTCCCGCAAAGTATTACATTATCATCATCATTGGTCAAGTTAACACAATGTTTTCTTACAACTACATACTACTCTTACTATATACTACTGAGAAAGAATCGAAATAATAAAACTTCAAATTAGTAAACTTCTTTCTTATCACCACACAAAACATACTCATGAATGTAGCATTTGCGTTATTTCAAAGCACATCATTACTTTTGCATACTGCCGCCAGGAGCCGCGCCGGTAGCAAAGGTTAGGCAAGAACATGGAGAACGATTACTTGCATAACTAGATCAACAAAATGTACAAGGTAGTGAAGCTACATACAAAAAATATAAAAACTGCATAACAAACAATCCAAAAAAAAAAAAAAACAATATGCCATCTTAGCATTTGCTCAAAGATCAGGGAAATTGGACGAAAGATCTAATCGAGCTGAGGGGACATTGACCCAGAAGCTGAAGTACAATATGTGTTACAACCATTTAATATTTCAGAATTATGCAATAAAATCGTAACAAATACATTAAATATCATTGTTAAGATCTGTACTACTTTCCGTTTTGATGCTCAGTATCTATATAACTAATCTCCAACGCTCGCAAAAATTGAAGGGAGTCTGCGCAGCTTTCAGCCATGCGAGAGTCATCTATGGTTTCATTAGATACTAAGAAACTCGGGAAATGAAAAAAACACAATGGAACAGTTTCGATTGTGTTTCATCAGTTGAGTTAACTCAGAGGCAGCTCTACAGTGTCTCTGTTCCGAAGGTCCTACGGTTCGGGTTCCAGAATTTCGACAGTAGCTAGGTCGCATTCAGCCACTATTTGATGGAGAATTCTAGCGGCCGGCTGCTGTGATCGGTCGGTTTCCGTGATTTCTCTGATCAATACCAAGCGAAATCTGGAACTGTATCCTAACAAACCGACCATGGACCGCCCGCGATCTTTCCTTCCCCTTCGTCGTCCTATTCTGTCCCCTTACTTACAGACACACTTGCATACACACACGTCGGGAGCTTAGATCTTGTCCTGACTCGGGGGTGCCCCGATGGGGAAGATTCCTGGAGGAGGAAATATCTGCATGCCGACGCGTAGGTCGGTACTGGATCTCACTAACCTGCTATTTTTACAGAAAAGTGCACATACTTGATTGTGTTATTTCACCTACCCTCATACTACGCATTCCGAATAAATTTTCATACTCAGTCCCTGCGAAGAAACAGATCTCATGCGACAACAAGACTCCAAGAAAGATGTCGCCAACCATTAAATATTTGCTTTTCACGTTTTGCTTTAAGAAACAACTTTTGCTGATATTCTTTGCATGTAATGAACTGTCGTACTGAGCATCCATATACATTACACTATTTTTTAAAACATTTGTGTAATGTCTTACTAGAATATTGAATATTTTATATTTTGTTCATGAGTAGTGTGGGTGCTGGTTTTTGGAAAACCATTATTCATGATTTTGTGGTTTTGCAGCATTTTTATTGCTGGAGGCCACTAGCAATCTTTAATTGAATAGAAACTGTTTCGCAGCAGAAAATAATGTACTTGGCACTTAAACATGTATATTGTGTTTTTTACTGTCACCTGGCAAGAAGTTAAAAATATGTACTCAAGTTGTTTGTTAATTTGATGTAATGAGTTGTTGATAATGAATTTTGATGAATTAGATTATTGATTACAGCGTATGAATATTACCATAATCTTTATTGGCTGAAAATATCTCAGACGTTGAATGAACATTCGCGATATATGTTCATATACACAACAAGTAGTATGAAAATTGACTGAATTTGAACGAATTCTGAATGCGTAGCATAATGAACTTAATTTTGTCATTAAGTCTTTCAAATGGACACTGCATTTGAGGTTAGTTAGTTGCTAAACATGAAATACAATACTCTACGATCTATATTTATTATTTGATTATGTAGTAACGTACATATATGTATAAAACGTTGTTACATGGAAAAAACTTGCAATGTATTAGAGTTACCTCGTTGGAATAGAACAATATTACTAGGAAGTCAGAAAAATGTGAAATTACACTCTCCGGCTAATTTCTTTGTGGTCTAAAAATGTAACTCACGACATTGTTTCGTCACTGCTTCAATTTTTTGTATAAAAATATTTATTTTTGGTAATAATGAAACGAATGTAGCACACATATTTGTACTTTGCCTATAAAAACAGTCATGAATGAAATAATTGAATATCTTTTATAAGTAAACAATGTACAACTTATCTCACAATTTATTGTATTAAAGAACTCGAAGTTTAGAGAAAAAAAGTCCTGGTCGAAGATTCTACGAAAATAATGGGAATGGATTAAGGGCTAATGAAGTAAAATATATCTTTATTCAAGATAATATTAATCCTTGACACATTAAATTATCATAATTTTTTAAGAATGAATGAACGGATTTGCTTCCTAGCATCAATGACCAGAAGATGTAATGAATGTAATTATTCACTCAAAAGTACAGATTCTCATATTATGCTATCTTTGGTTATTTTAATCTTCTCGAACAAGATGTCGTTAGCTTTTCATGAACGTAAATATTTGCTCCACCGAAACTTGAGAAAATTCGAATTACAGAGGATTTGATAAATTATAGACTAGCAGTGTCCTGGATTAATGGCACCCGTACATCCCTTTACATGAGGCCATAAGAAATCATATATCTCGTATCTGGATATTCGTGAACAATAGGCTGTAAATAGACTTAAATATACTTTTGTTCAAGTTTACAGAGAAATTAACATACCTTGGCATGCACTGGATAAGGCATTGGAAAATCCTCAGTAATGCTTTTGTTGTTACATACTTAAGAATATTATTATTATTATTATTATTATTATTATTATTATTATTATTATTATTATTATTATTATTATTATTATTATTATTATTATAATATTATACTTTAAATTTCATACAATATAATCATAGATCTAAAAAGTGTAATTAACTATTGTAAGTGAATTATATTTGTAACTCTGGCAGTATAGGGATACTGCAAAGTCTTGGGAGATATTACGAGATCTTACATTGCATTGCCGTCACCTAAAAAATGTGAAAAATTATATGGAATATTAATAATAAAAGTAGAAATGATATTTGCAATATATAATACACCACAGTGAATTCTAAATATATGATTTTGAACATCAATAGGAACAAAGCCATTAACAGCTATAACACTTTCACATAAACTGAGTAATTTTTTTTTTTTTTTTTTTTTTTTGTCCTTTCCTGATACAAACGTCCGTCTCGCAAGGTGAAAAACTGAAACCATGTACTGGTAAAAATAACTATCGAACAGCCTGCAAATGAGAGAACAGCAATTTCAAATTGAAGGACGTCGTTACCAAACGTCATCCGTTCTCGACATTCCGCCCGTCGAACTCGTTATGGAGGGCTCCAAATCCATCACTCGGAACTGACGGGCACTCCGTGGATTACAACCGGTCATTTCAAACTGCGGGGCACAGTAGAGGCGGCTTTGCGAAGTACTTTCGAAAGCTCTCCTATTCACGGCATGTCCAAAGTGGAGACCCAGCGATTCAAGAGGGGCACCGGAGCGCGCCTGGTGAGACGCCGCTGAACTAGCAAGATGAGTACAGCGTTACGAGGAGAGATGGCAGCACTACCGATTTGCCGGACTGTGCGCGGGAATTCAAGTGAGCGGGCGGCATGTACCTAACTACGCAACGATTAATTCTAATAATAGTTTAGACAATATCAATAAGTAAATACGTTCAAAATTTCAGGGTTATGTCTGTATTATACAAATTGCATATAATTAGAAAACTTGAGGCGAATCGAAGAATATTTTCGACGAAATTTGATTCACAATTACGGATAACTAGGATATAGTTCCTGTTATCAGCGTTTCTGTTATCCCTGACGTAGGGAGAGGTGATTGTAACGATGTATCCAAGAAAAAAAATTTAAATGCTAAGTACATTCATATATATTTTTTAACACGCCGTGCGCGAAACGCTGTTTCTCGTTCTCGTTTTCCGTGTGCAAAAAAGCTATTTTTTTCACAGTGTGCGAAACAACGCTATGCGTGTGAGAAAAATCAGTAACAATTCGCAATTGTAATGTGTCTTGACAACGTGTCTGTTTATTATTTACAAACAATAGTGTTATGGCACTGACTGGAATCCATTTCTTTTTGTGCAAGTTAGGTATTTCTAGCGATTCGATATTTAATTTACATTCCATTAATAGGCGTATTGCGTTTCGCTCACGGCGTATTGAAAATAGTATACGCAACACGGGCGCGAGGTAATTCCCGCATTCGTCTCTTTGTCATTCTCGCAACGCCCCGACGACAAACTCGACACGTCTGTGAATGACCTGCTTCGCGCCCTTGTTACGTAAACTACTATTACGCTACCACTATTGTTAGTGATGTATTGAAATTAACGTAGGGCCAAAGGTGAATGAAGAAAATGCGAAGCTTTTAGAGCATACAGCTTTTAATGAATTTAATAATAATCTTCGAAAACTTTAAAAACGATGGCAGCCTCGGCGACCACGGCGGCGGTTACGGCGGTGAATAGAGCGGTAGCGAAGACCGCTAATTTCATAGTGACTTGTGGCAATAGTGTGATGAATCAAATTTCTTATTGGTCTATTTTGATAGATTTGAAAATACAGGCTCGCGGAATACCCACACGCCTACTATTCCTTTCAGGAGTATCTCCATAAAGTTTGTTTCCCACGCGTTACTCTTTGAATAATGAAGGTCAACACAACACAGTTGTAATCATGCTTTCCTTTCACAATCTGAATGTCTTATAATATCATATATATTCATTATTTTGTTTCACTGAAAGTTACTATAAGCAAAAACAATGAAATTTTAATAATAATTCTGTTTGTAGTGAAAATATGGTGGAACGTGTCCCACCCCATTACCCACGACAGAGACACCGGTGTTTTAAAAGTAAAAGTTTTACCTGACAACTTCTAAAGTTGTACTTCGCCAACATAATTGTACCAAACCACATCCACAATGTGTGTGTAAACATCCTCGAAAAAGATTCTGGGAGAGCATTGCTAACGTTAAGCATTAAAGAGTACATTGAACCCACAAACAATGAACAATATCACAATAGATTCGTGTTCTTCAATCACATTAGAGTTCCGCAATGTAATAGAAAATACACATTGTATTTGTGTGTAAAGCGTCATCTTTAAAGCTATTCAGTCACAGATTCCTGATTACTGCAGGAAGTGAACCGATAATTCTAGGAGGCATAAACACTTTTTCATTAACAAAGCAGGAATTGAACATCGAATCGAGAAAGGAAACAACTTACGTACGTCGCTTTATGTGACAATGATGGGTATCCAATATAGCTAACCAGTATTTGTGATTTTCAATGAAAATAGCTAAACCGCAGAGCGAGATCAGTCCTTGAATTAAGAGGCCAAATAATCATAGTTTTGGCAAGGGGCAGCACTTGCGCAGAGGTGTATTTAACAACACAGCATTGCACGCTGGCGATTTTATACTGGGGTTTTAACGAAATGCAACGACTGCAATAATCATTTGACAAAACCAACCCCAGAGTCTCATTGCGCTAAAGAATAATACTTTCTAGAAACCTGGCGGTAGCCTCCTTTCAAACGTCTTCTGTTGTTCAAGCTGTAATTACAGGACCCGGAATCGTCTTACTACTCATACACTGAGGTGACAAAAGTCATGGGATACCACCTAATATCGTTTCGGGCCTCCTTTCGCCCTGCGAAGTGCAGAAACTGGCTGTAGCATGGACTCCACAAGTCGTTGGAAGTTCCCTGCAGAAATATTGAGCAATGCTGTCTATATAGTCTTCCATAATTGCGAAAGGTTGCCGGTGCAGGATTTTCAGAACGAACTGACCTCTCGATTCTGACCCAAGTAAGGTCAATAGGATTCGTGTCGGGAGAATTGGGTGACAAAGACATTCCCTCGAATTGTCCAGAATGTTCTTGAAACCAATCGCGAACACTTGTCTCCCTTTAACAAGGCGCATTGCCATTCATAAAAAAATCGTCGTTGTTTGGGAACACAAGAGCATGAATGGTTGCAAATTGTTTCCAAAAACCAATGAAAGCTCAGTCAATGCACTTCGCACTGCCCTTTCATACCTTTTGATACTTCTGACAATTGTATATTTGTATTTTGCTACCCCATGACATTCATTATCTGAGTGTATAGATTCAACTGACTTCAACGACAAATTGGTTCTTCCAGGAATATTCAGAACAATACTGCATGAAAAGTACCAATGGTATTATTTATTGTGCAGGGATGACAATCTTTCCAACTTGCTACTTATTCATATTTCAATAAACTCCAGGAAACTACCTGTAAACGAATGAAGGCAGACTAATGTTGTCTAAGCACAGAACTGTATTTATATGACACATGAAGCTGCCCGACGAGACACTTCGAAGAATATTCATATGAAATAATACTGTTCTACGCCACAAAGTTTCTTCTGAGCAGAAGGTAAGAGATGAGAAATTTGGAGGGGTTAAGCATTAATACTGCTAGAACAAATAAATTTACCACTATTAACAATTACATAAATAATGAAAATATAAGCTTCTAAGGCGTGAATTAAAACAGTGATATTTGAAGAAAAACCAAAGCGACCGATTTAGTTTCAAAGAAATGCTTGAATGGACGAGAGGTATAAAGGGAATGAAGTGGAATGAATGGGAGAGGAATGGAAAAGGCGAAGGAGAATGGAAATTTAAAACGTGTGTGCGAGACGAAGGCGCAAGGAGTCGTCTGAGAAGAAAGGTACGGCGAGGTGGATTCGGAGCTGATGAAGGCGGAGCTGGAAGGCGTGACGGGTTGGGTTGAGGAAAGGCTAGGCGAAAGTGAGTGGAGAGATGACTAGCAAGGCTGGTCAGAGGTGACTGGAACGGGAACAGAAATGGAAGAACGCACAGGGAATGGAATGTGATTAGTAAGGACGATAATAGAGGACATGAAACGAAGGGGGACAATGAATACAAGAGTCTGGAGAGGAATGGAAGGAGGGAGAGAGAGAAGTGGACACAGAGAATGAATGGATAGAAAGTATAGGCGAACAGAACATAGGAAAAGAGGATGGGAGGAAGGGAAGGTGAAGGCTGGAAAGGTTAAGGAGAGAGGAAAGATAACAGAAAATGTGTTGGGGGGGGATGTGAAGAGAGGCGTAGTGAAGGGATGGGAATATGAAGAGAGGGATGTGAAGGGGAGTGAAGCGAGAAAAGCTGAAGAAAAGGACTGTGAAGGAAGAAAATGAGAAGGAATGGTAGGTGAAGGAAGGTTAAGTGAAAGAATGTGAGGTTAAGGGGGATGGTAGGGTCGAAATGGGAAAGGAAGGTAAGTGAACGGAAGACGAGGTACGGGAAGAGAAGGGAAGCTGAGGGGAGGTGAGAGGAGGGATGGGAAGGGAACGGATGGTGAGGGGGGAGAGAGGGGATGGAAACGAAAGGCGAGGGAAGGAAAAAGAAGGTGTGAGATAAGAAGGGAAGGGAAGGTGAGGGGAGGGATGGGAATGGAACGGAAGGTGAAGAGAGGGAAAGGAAGGTAAGGGAAGGTGCGGGAAGGGAAGGGAAGGGATGGTGAGGGGAGGGATGAGAAGGGAACGGAAGGCGAGGGAAGGGAAAGGAAGGAGAGGGAAGGGGAGGTGAAGAGAGCAAATAAAAGCGGAGAGGAGATGCAGAGGGGTGTTGGCAGAGGCGTCGTGGGCTGCCGGATCCTCCGCACCTGCGCCTTGGCAGCGGCCGGCGACAGGTGGAGCGCCCTGCGGTAATTGGGCGGCGGGGGCGGCAGCGCAAGTGCCTTCACGCTCTCTATTTTCATGGCTGACGCTCATGCGACTCGCCTTTCCCTACAACGTCATGGACAGGGCACAGGGCTCGAAATAGTCAGTCCCTTATCTAGGGTCTTTTATGGTTACTTTACCGATTTTAATTAGCGTGACTGGTTTGGGTGTGACAGCCGGAAAGCAAAATTGTAGAATTATATACCTGCAGAATGTTAATCCTTAATAAATGAAGTTGATAAAAGAACTACATAACAGTTATATCAAAGGAGTCAAACTACGTAATAATTAAACAGAAGTTGCAAATAGTGAAAAAGTGAGATATTTCTTACTTTAACGAACGAGAGAATGTTTTCCCAGCGACGGTACGAATGGGATATTGCTCGCCCAAACATAGAAGATTATAACTGTAGAAAGAAGAATAAATCTAAAAAGAAGAAAAATAGAGAAAAAAAGACCTTGAAGTTTGAGAGGCGAGTTTGAATCTCTTATTTTTGTGGAGGGGGGTATTTTGAATATTTTATTTTGTATTTATTTGATACTTTGTTTATATGATTTCTAGACTGATGACGGGAAAAGCCGTTGATAGCCGGCTCTCTGAATACTTTTAAGTTGACAATGATGACTTCAATTATTCCAACAATACATCATCAGTATTCCCACTATTTAAATTTTAAAGAGATAAGAATACGAACTAGTACTAGAAAGTCTGTGCCATTCTGTATCACCACTCATTTCTTTTGAAGATACATTTTGTAACACATTTCCTTACACATCGCCTTCTAAGTGTCTGCATTAAAATTCAAGGAAAAATTAAAGAAATATTACATTTTTGTAATCGTTCTTGACGGCAAATTTCCACACGTTCTATGCACGTCTGTAATGCAAAATACTAAGCAGGTGTGATATTGCAGTAGTCCAAATTAAAACGAAGCACCGTTACACTCCATTACCCTCACATCTAGTTCCAACTCCCTTAATTAAGACGCACAAATATTCTGTCTCTGCAACTCAGTTCTCATCAGTCTCACTCCATTTGGAAGTCACTGACCGACTCTACGCCTCACACTGGGCTGAACCCGACCCTGAGCATTGCGCGTACACGCATACTTTTCAACAAAAATTATTAATTTGTAATCCTTTGAGCTTCAGAAACTTCAGATATTTGTAAAGTATTTTATTTTATGAATAATATTTTTGAAATCTCTAATTATTTCTTAAATATTTCTTCAAAGTCAGTCATTTGGGATGGATAAAACTTCTTGCCCACTAGCAGTGGAAACACACAAGTGTGACTGTTTATAACAGTGTTGTATAAAGAAATTTTAAATTTATATTTATAATTTTGTATACCGTGATTATTATTCATCATTCAAAGCGATATTTTATAGTATCCTCTAATTAATTGCCATTCGCAACAGAAGTCTGCTTTTCTGTAACTTGTTGCTATGCCGTATATCCCCTTTGATGACGAATCAAAGAAATACCCTCAAGAAATCATGTTATACAACAAACAAAAGAAAATTCTGTTGATATCAGATACTCTCCTTTGTCTCTGTCAAAAAATCATCTTAAATGACATGTGTACTTTATCCACAATTTTAAATAAAAATGTTTTCATTTACATAATTTTCATATATCTTCAAACACTGTTTGAAGCATGTCTTTAAAATTCAAACTGCATTTTATTCATA
This sequence comes from Teleogryllus occipitalis, assembly GCA_011170035.1. Lineage (NCBI taxonomy): Eukaryota > Metazoa > Arthropoda > Insecta > Orthoptera > Gryllidae > Teleogryllus > Teleogryllus occipitalis. The sequence continues at coordinate 47,112 of BLKR01015207.1, read as the reverse complement.
ATATTTCGTGGTAAAATATTTCACTGAATTGTAGAACAAAACTGCACGTTCTCTGCGTGCATTTGGAACCTATTCATTTCAACCACTGTGCGCCCGGCGCAACATTTATAGACGAAATGGTGCGTTAAAAGAGCCAGCCGTTTGCCACAGCACCACAACCCCGTCACTTCCACGCGCCAAAATTCCGTAGCTTTTCACGGAAGTTTCAAGTCAGTGCACATCGCCAGATCTGACTTCTCAGCTATTTTTACGTCCCTCTCAAATATACACTTTTCGCGTCGTAGTCTCGCTTTCTATGAACACTTCTTTTCCTTCTGTGCCTCTCTTGGGAGGCACAGCGCCCTCGAAGGAGCTCAAACGCGTCATTTGCATCGCGTGGGCCTTCGCCAAGTAAATTAGAGAAATGTTTACTGACGGTGACCATGTAGCTTTGGCATGGCCTTTTCAAAAATCGTGCTGCCCTTCGTAAATGACTGATTATTTGATATTCTGCGAACATATTTTGCTGCCAAGTATTTCTTAGTTTACATTCTGCGGATGTAATTCACACTCACAGGCGTCATACACCCAAACGTGCGTACATTCATACATTCATAAATACATACGTATAAACATACAAATCTTAATATTTCATTTATCAATACATTGCTTATATACCGACTGATCATTCTTAACATCTTGATGTAAAATCTTTCTAAAAATTAAAAGAACTATAATGTCCTCGCTCAATCCTGAGGAATACACCAATACCCATTTTTATCTGAATATGCTGCAATAGGTACTGTACAACAACTTCCTTTGCTAGTTCGAGACATACATTGGTAGTCCCGCCAGGTAGATTTATTGTCTATTTTAGCAAATGTTTCTCTAATGGTTCTCGATATAAATTATGATTCTCTGATTAGCATTTTCTTTTTAGTTTATCTTTAAAAACATTTACACAAGATTTTGTTTGTAGTTAGAAACGTGTTTGGAGCAACAAAGTCAGTGTTCTCGGAGAACTTTGCAGGAAGCATTTTAGCCCATTTTCATTTTTGTTTCTCGACATGTGCACCATCCAACAAATAATGATAATATTTCTAAAGTTTATAAGCAATTGATATTTCATCTGACACTGGAGAGCATTGAAGCAGTCCAGGACTTTATACGTATGTTGTATGTGTGTGTGTGTGTGTGTGTGTGTGTGTGTGTGTGTGTGTGTGTGTTTGAAAGCATACTTTTAGCGCGGGGTTCTTAAAGGCTCCCCCAACACCCGCGCATATAACTTCACCAGCCACCATAGTGGGAGGACTAGCTGGCACCGTTTCACCCACGCTGCAGCACATGCACAATAAGTGACCGCCCTAAGCTCTTCTCTGGTGCGGTCTCGTACCCAAAAGCCCCCGCGCCACTGGGAACTGTCGCCCGAGGCGATGGCGGGCCTCATTACGAAAGGCGACCGGAAGTTGCGGCGCTCGAGGGGCACATCCGGGCACAGCGAGTGGCCACTCTGTAAATAACCCGAGGGGCGCACCGGCGACGCACAGACGAGGGGCGAAGCCCAAAACTTGGCATTTATCAAAGGACTTCTCAAATGTGTTTGAAACTGACGTAAAACGTACTCTGACCATCTCGGAAATAAACCTCATTGAAAACATGAGAATTTAAATGCAAATTTGCAACAATTTAAATGCGATATTTTGAGAAATTCAAATTTTTGTGAGTTTGTGCCTTCATCTATTTTATGTATTAGAGGAAAAGTGTGTCCATCGCGATTTTGGTAGGCGTGATATGAAAATTGAAAACAGAATATTTGAGGCTAGAATTGGGCAAGGTTTCGTCTCACATGATAGACTAATATAACGCATGATGGATTATTATAGTAAAACTAAAGTAACACGTTTAAGTCAAAGTTTTCTTTCAGGCTGAAGGGCCATGGTCCATTGGAAAACATATTTCCAGACGTTTCGTCCGCAACTACGGCAGACATCTACAGTGACGATGTGCTCTCGGACGAAGAATCCTCTTTGATGGTTCCCCGATGACTAACGGAGCTGCCTGGTCCGCAGTGACTTGCTTCTCGAATTTGCACGTGCGACCACTGATGTCTCAAAAACGCAGATGTATTGTTTAATGTCGGCACTAAACTTGTGCACGGAACTCCATCCCTTGAGTTCACCATAACATGTGCTCCGACCGGCACTTTGACGGCGTTCTCGCCTGATTCCGAAATCGAATTCAGCTCATCGCCACGTAGCGTGACATCGCCGACGCCACAGTGGGTCCTATGGTTTTGCGCTCTTGTCCCGTGTCCGGCCTGGGCGAACGAGGAAGCGATGGCACGGGCGTGTCGGCCTCTCACCGCCGCCCGCTGCGCTGCAGACTCCGCCGTCGCCCAGCCGCCGAGGAACGGAGTCATCACGCCAACAACAGTAAGACTTTTTGAATGACCCGTAATTGGGTCCCCCGTAATCGGGTCAGCTCCTTTTCCCGCCGAGGTGTGGAAAGACTATAACGAAGGACGCTGAGAGGGTAGATGCCGCCAATATGTCATGTTATTGCAACGACAAACTAACTGTTTCTTATTGTTTTTGCTTTTGATAGCCTTAATTAGGATAGTAAGCCGCAATACCTCCATCAAAACTTGTAATAATTTTTGTAAAATCATTCATTCGCATGTTCATCATCACCATCATTTTAGTTTTTAATTAAATGTGTTGTGAAAGTATTCAATGGAACAAGCAATCTCGCAGCCAAAGAACTCCGGTAGGTTACAGTATGTATCCCAAAATTAAAACCTGAAGAACGTACGTCTCCCCGTTGCACGTCACACACAGTTTTTTAACTATTTTTGTCGTTAAGTAAAAAAAGTTGTTATGGTCCCGATGGAAGCTTGCGAGATCGATGAATAGGAAGTGATGGTGAAGAGGGCAATGGTGACCGGTGACCGAAGCGGTGAAGGCTGCGAGTAGTGGCGGCGAAGGATGGGTCGGGTGCGTGCGCGTCCGCATTTATAGAATGGGCCCTTTGCGCGTCAAGCGAAAATACGCGCGCGGGGCCTTGAGCGCAGCTGGCGGCTGCAGGCGGTAATTAGGACGGGGTGGGGGAGGGAGAGGGGGAGGGGGTTGTGCAGCGTCCGCCGCGCCGCACGCACCGGGAGGACAACGCGGCCGCGCCAGGGCAATTTGCCTCCGCTGACGAATTGCTCCGGCAAGTCGATTCATTCTGACACGTAAGGTTAAATTTAAATTCGTATTTACTCTTTGGTCGAATTAAAGCTCAATCGTCGTAATTTTCCTGAAGACGAACAACGAGTCCTGCGGGTGAGAGTGAAGGAAATTCATTTGTATTATGAAGCAAGACTTTTTTTTAAATTTATTTTACGTCAAGTTAGAAACTGCGTGTGACGTGCTACGAGGAGAAGTGACGATCCAGTGACCGAGATCTCTAAGGCAGTAGTGTCGTAGCGATGTCGGACCGAAGGGTCGCGGGTTCGAGTCGCCTCGCGCATAGTTCGCCGCCTCGGGCATGGTTGTGGCATTAGAATAAACGCAGTGATGCTGAATTCACTGACGTTTATGACGAGAAAGGCATTTCTCCTGAACGACAGGCACTCTGAAGGTATTTGGCACCATTAAAATACTAAATCCATTACACTTTATCAAGTATACTCATTTATTAACAATTTACTTTACAAATTCTACTATTTTAGTATTGAAGACATATTTCCTTCCCTCAGCATGTTTTTTTCATCTTGGTTGCCTGTACATAGTCTGTTGTTCGTCTTGTGCTCTTGTTGTATGTACGCATATTTGTATATTCACATCTTGTTCTTTGTACACTCACATATTAGTATTGAGTTAGAATATGAACCTAATGAGGACCTACAGTCTTGAATGAGACATTTAAACATTGACACACACAGGAAATTAGACGTTTAGATACGACTACTTTACACTGCAATGAGAACCTAAAGAAGACACTATATCATTTAATGTGTCATTTAAATATTAACTTATATAATATTAAGAGGACATTCATTATGCTTCTCCATTTAAACGATGAACGGCGAGGAATCGGAGTCCCTGTTGACCTCAAAACTTTATGGCAAATAATACGGAATCTAGTACAACGGATCATGCAAAAGCGTCGTTAAAAACTCGGGCGCCTAACACAAGTTGAGTGATTTAGTCGTTTTAACTGACCCACATATCCTCGCACACAGTGCGCCTGCGCGCGGAATGCAAGCGCACGCGAGCGAGCTCTGCGCCGTATTCGCGGTGTTAAGACGAAACCAATCTCACTAATGCACACCCGTCCAAAATAGGGGCCGTGGCTTTAGCAGCGTCGCAGCCAAATTTTCAACAATTTCCGCAGGGAGAACGATGGGACCGTAAAGTTCGTGTTTCAGAGTAGTAAACGCGAGTGTGTTGACGGATAAGCGTGACCAGGGTTCGTGTCCCGAGTCTTTATCTCAGTTACGCGGCCCAATTCGAAATAAGGACGCTTTGTTTCGGTGCAAGCACGTTTTCACCTAATTTGCATATGTTTTTAACAAATGGAAGACTTCATCAAGAGATGGTTAATATAAAATAGTAAAACTGGCTGGTGCAGACAACAGTAAGTATAGTAGCAATGGTCATATGAAGTTAAAGATTAAATAATTGAATCAATAATATAAGAATAAAAACAAATTGATCTAAAGTACATATGAACTCGAAGAACATAAACTTTGCATAAACTGCAACATAAACTTTGCACTACAGATTGCAGACTGTCATATTTCTGAATATATTTTTTGTACTGAATTACTAAATTGAAATGTTCAAAAAACAAAACAAAAAAAAAAAACCAATTGTGTAATGGCGTCCCAATTCCTATGTGGAATCTCCGGAATTTAACCTCCGAACTAAACTTTCTGAATTCAAGTGAAACGGATGAAACTGCTAAAATTTTTATGAAGCTATAATGTGTAAAAGGCTCGCCAAGGTGCACATTCTGGGTCTAAAACATGCTCAATAGAAATACGTTTTAGCATCGCATCCCCAGGCAGGCCGTAGGAGGGACGCAATTTCAAAACTGAACCGTTCCCCAAGTATTAAAATAAACATTTAACATGCGACAGATGACCAGGCCGCTTAATGGTATTAAACGTAAGGAGTCTCTCTTTATACGATAAGATTTTATTGTTCAAAGGCCAAAACTGTCATCAAATTACATATTTCTAGTATGAGACTGAACTCAAAACTAGAAAATGTCTACATGAAAATACTTTTTCACTGCGAGGCAGGTGCATGAGGTGAAGTTGAAGAAAAAAATCTTGGCCTTTTCTGAACGAGAAATTTAAGACATTACATCTCCATTGGCATTAACTGTTTTATGTGCATTGTTGAAAAGTGAGTATCCCTATTGCAACCTGCGGTTGCCACTTTTCCTTAGATTTTTACCTGCCTTCTCAAAAAGGTGTAATCCGATTGCATTCCGATTCGTTTTCCCCGCGAATAAGAAGATTTGGCACAGGTTTTCCGAAATGCAAGTTTGCTTTTCACTTCCATTTTTTAAGAAAATTAAAAAGAAAGAGAGGAAATGCTCCTTTTAATGTTGTTTGTATTGTAGTACTCTTGGCCTATAGAGTAAGTAAAGTTTCTTATTTTTTAATTAAACTGTATTAAGTATTGAATTACTGACATTGATTTCTACATGTACCAAGGGCTGATTGTAGGAGGAGGGAAAAGGGGCCACGAGGTCTTCCCTTAAAATACGCAGAATTAAAATAATCATATTTTAGATAGATAACACATACAGTTCCGAACATTCTGTCACGTTTACCTGTGTTCGGGGTTTTCTGCCGACTGGTAGGAGAACATCTAATGTCAGATAATAAAATTCCGTTGCAATTTGATAACACATTACTAGCGTTCAAGTTAAGGAACTTTACGATATATCCAACACTTCTCTGTTAACCGAAAGTGATTTAATGCGCCGAACGTTAATAACGCTACATCAGTAGATGTTCTCAATTTAAAAAGAAAACGATGTTGATGACACATTGAAGTATCTCTAATGTTTTACTCATAGGGAAAGGTGACTCCTGTTTTCGAGGTAACCCCAAAATGAAATTCCCCGAAGCTCACCCAACATCAAACGAAAAGGTTCCTTCCTAGACTCCCTGGCAGATTGGATTTTAGAGTAAAGAACATGAGGATGGCGGTCACGTTGGTCCGCCAGCCCCAGACGCGGCCCCCAAAAACGGCGGAGAGGAAATGACTCCGCTTACACAGACGGCGGAGAAATACAACTTCCCAGGATCCAAGACTTGCTGAACTGGACCTCCAGATGCTTGTCATGTTACCCACTGCACTGAGGATGTAAGTTACTGTCTCTTCAATCCGTAGAACAAAGTAAATTGTAGAAATTCCATTTGTGTGAAGTAATATTACTTATCATAAAAGCCACTTCGTAACTTCAATCAAGTGAGGGAGAGAGAATTACAATTTAAGTTTACAGTGATATCTTTCGAGAGGAGTGTGACCGCCACGCCGATATTCTGTAACTACTTAACAAGTTGTCAACGCAACAAGATATTGCTCTTTAATTGATGTGATCCGACAGAGGTTTCCAGCAAGCAATGTGGGTGAGTAGTTGAGAACAGTACCTGGCAAAGGCCTTCAGCAAGTAATATGAGTGTGTAGTTAAGAAGTACCAGGCAGAGGCCTTCATCAAGTAATATGAGAAGGTAGTTTGGTAACTACCTACCAGGAAACTTCAGCAAGCTACGTGAGTTGGTAGTTGAGAACAATACCCAACAGAGGCTTCCAGCAAGCAATGAGAGTGGGTAGTTGAGGACAGTACCTGGCAAGGGCCTTCATCAAGTAATATGAGCGGGTAGATGAGAAGTATCTAGTAGAAGCCTTGAGCAAGCTATGTGATTTGACAGCAAGGAGAGTACCTGGCATATGCGCTGCATGCACGACCGCAGCATGTCCACGCCCATGGTGGCCCGGGGCGGGCGCCGCAGGGGGCGTCGTCCTCTCGTGGTGGCGCGTCGTCCTTCCGTCCACTCGCCTCCCCGTCCACTCCCGCCGTCGACCGCACTCCGGTCGCGAAACTTCTCGCAACGATTAACACGTTAGTTGCGCAGGCAACTCGCGCTGCCGTCTACAATCCAGCCCGTTAACGGCTCGTGCAACTCTTCAAGGCCTTTCGACAAGCCCGCCTGCGATTATTGTCCCTTTGTAGAGTCAGAGCTTGGCCCTTCCCTTCTACGCTTCTAATTGTACACTTTGCGGTTGCCTAATCTTCTCGCTAATACTATTATTTTAGTCTATTACACTCGCTAACAATTTGTTCATTCATCAAACTTTTCACCCATTTGTTTGTCTAAAATCTCATCACAGCTTTTGCCACTGGTGCGATCTTGTGTCGACGATTCTTCTCTCCATCAACTAGTCCAGCCGACCACTCGTCAAAATTGTCTATCTTTTCGTTGCAACCCTCACAGGCGCGGTCCTCTTCTTGAACCGGCTTCCTCTCCAACCGTCCACTCGATGGGAGTCCGTGTGGAGGGCTCACTTGAACCGGCGATTCTTCCTTCCGTCGACCCGTTTGTCCGATCTCTCGCTGTCGTGGCCGTGTCTTTTCCAGTCGAAATGGCACAACGCAGATCTGACCACCCCGTCCACTCGCCTATTAATTCCGTCCACTCGCCTAGCCGTCTTTGGGCACTCCGCGCCGCGAACTGGCGTCGCTTTCACCTGTGGCGTCGTGGGCGGCAGGGCATGGAGCGGCGGGGACGGCGGGGGCGGCGGGCGGGACTTATCGAAGTAGAGCAAGGCCCTCCGTGCGCCACCCCCGCAACCGCGACCCGCTTGCCCCGTTGGCACGCCCCGCCCCGCCGCGCCGGCCGCCGTGCGCGGAATCTTCATCACCTCGCCTTCACCTGCCGACGCCGATCAATTGCTCCCCCACCCCACCGCAGGCTCTGTCCTACCTCCGGGTGGAATCACGATCAAGTGAATCTCTGTTCTCTTGTTGGAGTCGTTTCGAATTAAAAAGCCGCTGAGTTTCGTAATCGGAAGAATCAGACAACCCTGCTTGCTCACTTATCTAATTATTGCTCAATCACAGTCATCGACATATTTATCGTCCTTACATCATCATTAGCATATGCGTCATTTGGGGTCGCAAGCAAGCTTACTTTTATAGCTAAGGGAGAATTGGATTTGTGAGTGGATGAATATTGTGCAATATTTTTAAAAACTACAAAAATTTAATAATTATGAGAAATAAATGAATCACAGAATTGATGCATTGGTTGTTAATGATTTTGGGCGCGAGTACTGATAAGGTCATAAGTTCCGTAAATGTAGTGCATGTGTTCCCCTCTGGAGGTGGTCTTTCTCCAATGAATGGAGAGATTCGGCGCCGACCTACAGTTAGTTAGCGGGGTTTTCCTCGCCCAGGTATCTCCACAGCGTGGCAACGCCTCTGCCGGGACAAGCTCTAAGTTCCCGACCGGTCTCCCAGCATGTATCGTAGTGTAGTGCATGTTAGTGTAAGTGTGTGTATAAGGGGAGAGAATAGGACAAGGAAGATGAAGGAAAGATCGCGCGCGGTCCGGTGTCCATTTGTTAGGGTACTGCTCCGGCATTCGCCTGGTGTTAATCAGAGAAACTTCGGAAAACCGATCGGAGTAGCTGGTCGCTAGAATTCTCCTCCAGACAGCGACTGAATTTGATCTAGCTGACAAGCTAGTGTCGAAAATCTTTTCGCCGTTGGGATTTCGATCGTAGGACCTCCCGGTCAGAGGCTCTGCAGTGACGTCTGTGACGTGAGCCACGTCACTGGGTATCACTGAAGTATATTGGCCTCCTTACGTAGTAATTGAGTAACCTCCGTCCATCATTCCTGCCCTGACTCACGGACCCCTTCCAACCCACCGATCGAGGCAGTGAGATGTCAATTCATGGGCCTCGGCCTCTGGGTGGGGAACTATTGTTGTTTTTTCAAATCCTCTTTAAAAAAATCTACAAAACGTGTTTTTTAATTTTTTTTTCAGTTAATTCAAATGTGGTATGGGTGATTTATGACGACTACAGAGGCATTCAATAGCTAATTCAATTTCTCTGAACAAATCTAATAAATTAGTACAATTTTTATCCACGTGGATATTCGTGAAAAATACTACGTTGTCATGCTGGTTTCAAGACACCTACAAGTACATTAGTGAAATACTGTAAATTAAATAAACTCTGCCATTTACACACATTATTACGAATTGGTTCATGAAATTGACGATAGTTAAACGTAATTTTGTTAAGGAACAAAATTTTAAAGTATTAATTATAAAATAATCAAACCACAACAATTCCCAATTTTAATCTTTATTAAGATATTAGTACCTTAAGTCAACTTTTGGGAACATTTCCCCGTTTCTGTGGATCTATAACAAAGTAAAAGAAAATATATAAGAAAACATTAAAGTATGGAAGGACAAAAATAAACAAAAGAAATAATTTTTGTGTGAAAAATTAATGACAGAAAATGACTTAAGAAAATTACTTTCTACCCTAGTAATATCACTGTAAAAACAACAGCAAGGTGATGTGCTGGAAACCGCTAGGAGGACGCCAACCTATGAAATGGGAGATGTGAAAGTCCAAAAAAGGAGGGGGAACTCTATGAGTAGAAGGAGCTAGTCAATAAAATTACTTAAACCGGGACTGCTTTTTATTAGGTAATGTTCATTAATTTGTTAAGTAATTTTCTTAAATTATTTTATCTCTCATTAACTTTTCATTCAAATATATTTCTTATATTTATTTTTGTTAGATTTTAAATAGGTTAGTGGCTACTTAATTGTATAGTAATCATATATACTAAATAATTTTGTTTCGAAAATGCAGGTGAATGTTTGGAAAAATTCACCTATAACACGAACTAATTGTTCAAATACACAGAAAAGCAGGTAAGTGTCACAGAATACAATTCAACACACTGAAATATAGCTGCACAAAGTTCACATTATCACAGATTCGTTCTTTGTAACCGAGTATAGTACAGAAACCAATCAATGTTATTATCTTTTGAACCATGAAAGAAACTTCACTACTTTGTGAACAGCAGGTCGGGAATACTGTAATGAAAATACCTCCTCAATAAAACTCAAAATCCTCATTTTCAAATACGGACTCTTACTTTAAATGAGTTTTTCACTGTGTTACAGAAATACATGAAGAAATGGAATGGAAGCAATATTTTGACTTACCTTTGCAACAATGCGAAATGAACCTTTCATGTAACTTCAGTTTTTTTCACAGTTCCAGGTAACAGATGACAACATAAAGCAACGTATCCCGATGGGGTATATGAATATCGTTTATAATAGTAATATCCGTTAATAATAATATTCATCTTCTTTAAAAGTCTAATAATCCTTTCCAAGAATTATAACGAGTCTTTCCATCTTCTCCTTGGTCTACCAGTTTCTTTTCTTCCCCTCGGCCTTTTATCTCAAGCAATCCTCACGATTCTTTTCCCCTCTATTCTCTCAACATGATCATTCCATTCCTTTCTTCGGTCAGCTACCCATTTCTAATGGACGTAGTTAATAATAATATTAATGATAATAATTATTATTACTATTATATGTTTACAATGTTGGGTGTATAATAGAAGTCGGCTCGTTCACTATGAGAAAATAATATTAGCTTAAAAATGATTCCCGACACGGATTAGAAGTTCAGTTATTCCCACATTTGCAGAATTAGAATTTTGCGCCGTCGCCATCTAAGAGCAATTAGCGATTAATTAAAGCACGCTCCTCTGTCTAGAGGGTGCGCTCGCTGTCGTGTGGCTCCTGCCGCTGAAATTGTTTTCGATTCGGGACCTCGCGCCATCGATTAGCACCGATCGATTGCACAGACCCAGACGCTTCCGGCGTTGGCTCCGGCGACACGGAACGAATGAATGGGGCTACCCCAGCCATTCACGTAAACGCGAACGTGTTCGTGAGCACTCATTTCACTAGATGCAGAGAAGTGTTTGTGTGTGTGGGGGGGGAGGGTGACAACAAGACTTTTACATCATATCTGAAGCTTATTTTTCTAAGCAAAATAGTTTCTATTACTCAGGAACGAAAACGTCTGGTTATTATATTTTGTCAACAACGCTCGTTTGTATTTATTCTTAATTTACTAACTCGGCAGCACACGCGTCTCTTTCTGTAGCGTCAGTGCCCGCACCTGGTCTCAAGACCCTTCTGCTCGCATTTCTCTTAATTCAATTTCCCCTCATAATTTCGACCAAAAGAGTCTACCAGAAAAAAGACGGATATTATTTTCAGTAATGAGATATATTTTTAAATAATTGATTGGTGTATTTAGTGGTTTGTATGCAAATTAGCAAAACTGAAAAAAATGAATTAGTCTCAAATATTTTCATTGTATGTGGTACACTTTACATATCTGACAACTTTTCTTCATTGCATGCTTTACAAACTGTTAGCGAATGCCCCAAACAAAGTTTTTGCATATTTGGCACAAAAATTTCGTTAAGTCGCGTTAAGTATTGAACGAAAGTCGTTGCACGCGTGCACGCAGGTGGTCTCTGAGACCCGTGCAACGTTTTGGAATGTTTCACCGCTAGAAAGGACAGCAATACTCACGTTCTCAAAAGAAGTGTGCTTATATCTGTGGAAGGAAAAGGTACCTGGAAGCAGTAGTCACGGGTGGCCAAGCTGCAATCACAAGATTAGAGTAAAGGTTTCCCGGGTCTCTCAGACCTCCTGCGTGAACTGTCGAGTTAATATAATGTTGGTAAAGGGGTGAGGGTAGGTGTTTTGGGGGCTCAAATAAAAACGTGGGCATACAATATTCCATTCAGACTTTCCCCGTACGAGAACATTTTGAAAGATACAAGGTATATCCTTTTCGAATCACTCGTGGACACAAGCGATTTTAACCTGAGCACTTATAAAAACTGTTGTTTTTATTACTGGCAGCTTAACACGTGGCAGTAGGATTCCCACGTGACACGGGAATTGTCGGATTTCGCACATTGTCGCGCCCTTGCGGGTAGTGTCATTCTTGGGGTTCTTTGGTAGCATTAAACCGATGTATCGTGTGTCAGGAAAATCGTTCCGCAGTGGCACCTTGCTGGTGAGAGTGCTAGCAACGGAAATTATGTTGGTAGCCCAAGATGTAGCTTGTAACTAAAGAAAACGTAAGCACCGTACTCTCCAAAATCCTAACAGATGCTGGAAGTAACGTCCCCTACACTTGTTTCCCAGTAATATGTTTGCTACCAACATGAATTCAATATTTAGTAGGAGGCCCTGACTCGGCTCGGTGCGAAGAGACTTTCCTGGCGCACTGGAATAGTAGTGCGCTCCAGAGCGCCAATGGGTTAATTTAGGTTAGGTTAGGGACACGACAAAGCTCCTGAGTCACTTCACAGTTAATTGAGTGGTCCTAGATTTGTGGGATCCAGAAGATGGCGTAGTTTCAGCATTAGCTAATTACATTAAGAGTGCTATCACGTCTGGAAATTCAGCCAGGCACTTTGATCGGCCCTTTCCGAATTTCTTCGATACACACTAAGCGGAAACTTTTGAGTAGTAACTGAAGCAATAAGTTCTGAGATCATGCACAATTCTTCTTCCCCCTTCCTATCTGCATTCCCACCATTAAAGCCACGCGACGGGTTTATTCACCATCCCCACATGATCTCTTACGAACCAATCCTCTCACGAATGAAAACTGCGAAATATCGATTCGTCGATCGTATTGTTATCTAAACGGACACAGATGTAAGTTTGATAGAGTATAAATTACTTAAATTAGTATTCAATGGAATGTAATACAATTAAATAAATTTAATTTATGTTAATTGATTACTTATTTCATGTAACGTAATTATTTGCAGTGTTTTCGCTTTCTCGCAGACTGCTTACTTAATGTAAAGAAAGAATATAGTACTGTCGAAAACGGCGATTTTTCGTTATAAAAACTCTTACTGTCAGACCCTGTGGATAAATCTTGTTCTTGTATGTAAATTACTTCCTCTAACACGTGTATCACAATCCATGTTTAGTGAGATCAAGATACCGAAAAATCGATTGACGCTAGCGGCTGAACCGCAAGCAGGATTTTCACAAAAAATAATATTCCCCAATTGATCTGAAAACTCTCGCGGAGCCTTGAATTTTAAAACAATATTTTGATTTTGAGCGGTTCTCTACATGAAGCCTCGACATTTTCAAAATATTGTCAAAATTGCTTCAATTTTTTAGATTAAACTTTGTCCTAGAATAGCATAAAAGGCGCCTACATGAATGGTGCACATGTCATTTTTGCTAAAATACCTGATTTTTCGAAAATCACTTTTTTTTTGTTTGGCGTCTTCCTACAACTATTGATACAATACAATATTGAAGATTGGCATTATTTTTCTTAATGACAACTGTTCTTCAAAAACATCTTGAAATAAGATTATGAACAATTTTTCGAAAATATATGTAGTTTCTATGCAATTTTGTGTGAAATGTAGACAATTTTTAATTTTGTTTAAACAAGTACCGTGTCAAAACCGGTCCAGGTTTTAGATTTTTCTTTGTATGTATCAAAGAACGATAAAAAAATTGGCGCTCCTCATATTTCCGGCGAACTCTAAATTTTCAAAGAAGTTAACATTACATGCGTACAATATGACTATATGACTATATGATGACTTTTTCATGAAGAAAATATTATCTAAAATTTATGATCTTCAATAAAGGTCTGATACAATTATTTTTTAAAAAGTAATTTTTGCTCAATTGCTGTTGGACTAATTATTAAACAAAAAACCAAAAACCGTTCCAATTTCTTATTTAAAAGTTTCCTCTTTCTCTGAAACTTCAAAAACTCTCTGAATTTTTGAAGGTTGCAAAAGTTAGAAATAATGCAAGAAAGTATGTTCTGTTGCAGCACCGTTAGTCAATTATGTTTAGGAGCAATAAAATTGTTGAATCTGATAATATCGATTAATGACGTGGAAATACGTTTTTTACTCTTTAGAAGCCTCCTTTTATGTTTGCTCTCCATTAAACAGTCCACACTCGAGACTACGTGTCTCGCGTATGTGTCTTAGTTCGGTATTACATCTGTAGCCAACTCAACTGTTCCACTGTGTAAAAAATAGAGCGAATAGCGACGGCGACAGATTCACGCGATAACGAGGAACGCTGGTCGCTCAAGCTCGCGTATGGTCCTTCACAGTCTTCTCACTCTCGTCTCTTCAAACTAAACTAAAAAAAAAAATTGTTTGCACGGCGCGGCGGTCTCCTTCTCAATCCAGCGTCCACATCACTGGCTCCAGTTCCCGTCGGCCCCCTTATCGCGTGAGGACGTCGCAATCCTCCGGCAGCGGAAGTCATTAGCAGGAAGCCATCGCGTCTCTCATCACACAGGACGCGGGCCAGCGCGATTGTTTTCTGGGGCCGGCCCAGTCCACCAAACAATAGGCCTTCTCTCTAGCAGCCGCCCGCCTTTTCTGAACTGTTTGAAGTCATCCTGTGGTGGCCAACACTTTTGAGCGAGGACTCGTGGTGGCTGCCAATGTTCTTTTATTAAATAAAGAAAAAAATGTTGATATCATCAACAAGATTTGATATCATCATCTTTTACCAAAAATTTAATTAACTTCTCCCAAAACAACGTTATCGGTTTAATTTGTTCGGAGGTGAATAGTAAACGCACGTAAATTTCGAAATTAAAAACCCTTTACGTAAATTTCGAAATTAAATGTCCTGAAGTCGTATTCATATACAGTTATATTTGTAACTATTCTTAATATTTGATTATGTATATATTAAGAACCGTGATGATGATAAATACTTGCTCATTGGAAACTTCAACAACGAAAAAATTCACATATCAACAGTGTAGCAAAGGACCATAAGCAAGCGGCTGTGCGAGTGAGCGCGACCATTCCACTGGCATTGTTCGCAGGCACTTCGCGTGCGCATCCCGTCGCCCCAGATGACTCCCGTTTCCGCTTTGCAGGGAGCGCGACTTCAAAGCGTGCGACGGGAAGGACGGGGGGCGGGGGGTTGAAGGGAGGGTGGGGAGGAGCGGCCAGGGCTGGAAAAGGTAGGGCGGAGTGGGGAGGGTGTGGTGGTGTGATGCCGGAGGATGCGGGATGATGTGGTGAGGAGAGCGGAGAGGGAAGGAGTAGAGAGGGAAGAGGTGGCAAGGAGTGGGCGGGGAGGGTCGAGGAGGCGAGGAGGAGCGGGACGGAGCGGGACGGAGCGGGACGGAGCGGGACGGAGCAGGACGGAGCGGGACGGAGCGGGACGGAGCGGGACGGAGCGGGACGACGGAGCGGGACGACGGAGCGGGACGGGCAGGACGGGCCGGACGGGCCGGACGGAGGCGGGGCGGAGCGGGGCGGAGCGGGACGGGCAGGACGGGCCGGACGGAGCCGGACGGAGCGGGAGCGGGCGGGGCGGAGCGGGGCGGGCAGGGCGGAGCAGGACGGGCAGGACGGGCCGGACGGAGCCGGACAGGCGGGAGGGCGGAGCGGGGCGGAGCGGGGCGGAGCTTAGCGGGACGGAGCGGGACGGAGCCGGACGGAGCGGGGCGGAGCGGGGCGGAGCGGGGCGGAGCGGGGCGGAGCGGGGCGGAGCGGGGCGGGGTGGTAGGGGCACGCAACGCGGCGACGAGTGCGAGCGGAGGGGCCAGGAATAGCCGCGCGGGAGGCGCCGCTAAATGGGAGGCATCCGGGCGGCGCGGAGGCGAATTGGAGGCCGCACTCCCTTCATGTGCCGCTCCCACGCGCCGCCGCGCCCGCCCTCCACCCCCTCCCCGCTGCGTCCTCTACAATCCCCCGAGCTTTCTTACATTCTCACGCTAGCCCTTTATTCGCAAGCTTAGTCTTATTTTAAGATGTAGTTGTGGGTGAAAGACGTGCGTATTACTCCAAGAAGGTTGTGGGAATGATACCATTAAGTATGCAATGGTTTCTGAACACTCTCTCAGTTGCGCGGTTGGCACAGCTGATGTAAGAATCTCCACCATCACCGTAGTCATTTCCACCGTCGTATTCTATCACAAGATTTGCTAGACAGTAATGCAATTAGGTGCTACTGTGCATGTAATAACAAAAATGCCGCTCAAAAAACCACATAAAATCTTTTTCCAAAAGATATCACGCATATTGCTCAAAACAATAAATAACATACTGTGACCATCCGTTTTGCCGAGGTCTCGGAAAACGGAGCACATCAATATTCAAGAATAAGATAAGCTGTTTGAACGCGCGCCAACGCGCATGAATACAATCCGAAAATGGAAACTACGAACTATATCCGTAAGAGAGCGTCTCGGTAGAGTATGCGACACCGGTAGTCGGGAGAAAGAAAGTTTTTTTTTGAAGAACAGCTGGAGAGTGAGGACCTACCGATCACGAGAAGGCGGCACCTCGTACTGCTACGGACTTCAGGACTGCATCTACGATAAAAACTCTTCAAGACATTCGAGGAGTTTTTTATTTTTATATTTATTCTTCTTATACAATAGACTCAGTTGTCGTATTGTAGATTCTTTTAAATATGGAATTAAAAGCTAGTTACATTCTATAAAAGAATACGAAAAGAGTATCAACGGAAAACGAGACGGAGGCCACATCGTGAGTTGAACAACGGTACTGGAAAGGGGCGACCGTGCGGTTCTGCAGAGGGGCGGCTTTGCTCCCGACCGAGCTGCAAGGACAAGGACATCGAGCGATTGGAAGAGTCGACGCCGCAGATTTCTCTACGCCGTGAGAAGACACAGTAAGGTCGTGCCAACTTGAACAATTTGTAGATATTAGAAGGAATAATTTGTTTCGGAAAGAAAGTATTAGTACAGGTTCTTTATACCGATATTCTGTGAAAAATAGAATCAATCTTTTCTTTCAAGAAAAACTTAGCTAATTGTAAAGTTGCAACTAGGAAATTTACGACTGGAATGATTAGGCAAAGTTTTAAGTATTCTTTGAAATTGATTTAAATGAGAGAAAGGAAACAGTGTAGTTAATTATTAAGAGTGTAAGTTGTTTTTTTTTTTTTCAGCAAGACAAAATTCTTGTATATGTAAAGTGTTTTATGTTCATTTACTGTAACAGCAATTTAATTAGAATATACTTAAGTAAGTGGAAAGTGATTCGACTTGAGTTTCTGTGTAAGTGCATTCAATCCACAACGGCCCACATGACCCTGATCCCCGCTATTCTAATTGTATTTTTTTATTTTGCGCCCACCTTGAAAACCCATTCTGAGCTAGCCGGCAGAGGGGTGGGTCGCAATACATTAATTTAACAGTCCAATAAATTAAAAATTTGAACAAAAACATTTTTCACGTTGACCAAGTGTATTGTACGGTATTAGAGTTTTTTACAAACCAAGAATATCAAAATGGTTGCTGTTCCATAACGTAATGTGTGATTACCAAATATTTAAAAGCCGACGGCCCCTTCCTTGTAGCCTTGCTATGGCATGCCAAAGATACAGATACTACAACCATAGACTAAAGAGGTAGTCTTTACTCTATGCTACAACTATTCACCAGGTACCACTGACCCAGCAGCAAGCGTAAACGCCCAACCACCACTTGCATGGGCTCCCCCTCGCGCCACGTCCGCCGCACCAAGCCCAAGCCCAAGCCCGCGTGGTCGCGCAACGCAGAGGCCGGGGAGGGGGCGGGGCAGTCCGTGGGCGCGACGGGGTGTAGGGGAGGAGGTGTAGGAGGGATGCGGGGCGCGGGCGGGATTCAGGGGAGGGGAGTGTGGAACACGCAGGGTCGCGGCGGGTCGGGTCGGGCCCTCCGGCATTTGTTTCAATTGCGTGGACGCAGCGGGAGGGGAGGGGCGGGGGAGGCGGGGTGGGGCGGGGCGGGAGGGAGACGGGAGGGGAGGGGAGAGGGGAGGCAGGGCAAGGCAAGGCGAGGCGGGAGGAGGCCAGGGGACGAGAGGATGCTGGTGGGGCCGAGGGCGGGAACTGACCAGTGGCACAACGCTCCGCTCCACTCCGCCTCTACCGGCGCACAGCCGAAATCCAAATAATACACTACACAGTAAAACTTCGATTATTCCAATTAAACGGGCATCGGGGGTGCATAGAATATGCGCACATTCGGATGATTTGTTGAACTCCGAAATGAAGTCAGGAAGACGTCAGACAGACAAACAATCTCAATCTGTAATTTATGAAATAGTCTACCAAATGTAAGAAAACAAAGAAAAAATATCTCCAATATTTATATAAATATTTCTTCTAACTATATTTTAATAAACATTACGCCAAAATCACTCAATGATAAAATTATTAAAAAAGTTTATGATTTCTAGTTTGAAATACATTTTTATTCTTTATTCTCCCAAAACTGATTTAAATCGCTAGAAATTCATTTCTGAAAATCGACCTGTAAGCCAAATTATCATTAATTTTCCGTGTGCACGCGTATCCTAGTTACGGCAACATTTCGATATGTCAAGCTCAGCAAGATCAACGCTGTTTGCAGGATGTCTGCAATCCTCATTCCGGCTAGAGTGAGGATGAAAGCCTGCGCGTAGAAGTGTTGTCGATGTTCTTTCTGCTACGTTTATCGTCATTTACACAATTCTAAATTATATTGCAAGTGAATGAATGGAGAACTAATTAATTTTGTCAGTAAATATGTGAATATCATTCATACAAATCGCCGTATACATACGCATACGTTTAGATGTAAGGAAATAGTAAGCAGTTATTGTAGCACTACTGGGAAAAAAGTTTTCCAAAGAACGGATAAAATACTATTTACGTCGCAGTACAATTATTGTTAGAACTTTACCTCACAAATTCGAGAAAGTTTGTGCCATGTTCTAGCACCATACGTTTAATATTGTATTTTTATGAATTTTTTGTCTGATTCGAAGACTGTTCCGGTCAGATCAAGTTCTCTCATGTTCACCAATACAAATAAAACAATGAGTTCATTTGTTTAGACGTTATCCCTTACGAAACTCTAAAATTGAGCCAACCATTTTACGGGATGTGGCATTTTCTAAATCTTGTTTATAACACCACGCCTTGATGAGAGAAGACAAATGTTTCTGCCTTGCCATCTGAGGAATCTGGGCCTCGGTGTTGCAACACGTCTGCTCAAAAATATCGCACTATTCTTCAAAGCGACTACAAAAGGATGCTCAAGTAGTTTCATCAGAAACATCTGGCAGAGTAGTAGTCTTCTGGGAATTTCTTGAATTTATAAACCTGGTAACAACTTATACCCAGATACCAGCGAGATGCATTTAAAATATGTAGGACATTGAAATAAAAGTAGCAATTTTGTGCAAAGGAACGACAGAAATGGATAAAGTGCACTATCAATTGTTGGGAGACTGGCGCTATCATTATTTTTCGTTGAAATATATTTTGATATTTACTTGCGAGACACTTCCATAAAAAATAATGTTAATTCATATACATGTATAGTGGATATTATCAATGGAAATTCGCGAATAAATAATCGTAGAGATATTTTAAATGTAAAAGGTTTAATTCAGCAACGGATTTATTACAATGATGTATTACAAAAACAAGGCGACATTTTCACAAAAAAAATGTATATTGTGTTTCAATAACAAAATCGTGTATAATTTTTTGAATCACGTGCCTAGAAATTCCGCATTTGAAAACAGCTGTAATTGTCAGTTAAAGAATCCTATTAAGATTTACAAGAAACATCTCAAATAATGTTAGGTTATCGAATCCAATATCACCATTTTATTCCCAATTCCATTTACAATAACATTAAAATGAGGACTTAATGGATTAAAATACTGCGACGTAGGGTCAGACAAGCTCTGATCTCTGGAAGCCGCATTATTTCAAACATCACTCCTAGTCACATAGTAACTGTCGAGAGACATCAGTCACCGGTTATCTTTTAAAGGCTCTTGATGGGAACTAGATTTTCTTAGCTTAATTTTTTCAGAAGAAATCAACCACAAAAATACATTTCCTTATAAACATCAAATACGACTTCTTAAATGAGGAAAAATGGGCTTTTTATATATTTGCAGTCTCATCTTTTACCCTATCCTGTTCCGTCAGGTACTTTTATGAACCGCCTATCAACACGTGTGGCGCGCTGTATGTGTACACCAACAACAGCTGTGTAACATAAAAGCCTTTTCCCAAATATGCCGCTGTGTACTGTACAAGTACATCATACTTAACGATCAGACTAGGAGGAAAATACTAGTGGCAGTTATTACAAGCATGATGAACTACATTACATATCGTACATACTGTATGCGTAGTTCGCTTTAACTAGTACATCGGCATCAAGAACGTTTTCTACAGAGCAAGAAAATTCAGTACAATTGAAGGATGTACCTCCAACTCAAAACAAGAAAGAGGGAAGAAACCCAGTTCTCTGGAAACGCAATTACATTCATATCCGATACAGGACGAAGTTTTGTGGGAAAGAGATATATTGTGTTTTGGTACTATATTTGTTATTTAGAAATAAAGTATAATCGTATATTACTAGTTAATTATCATTCTACGCTTTGAATTTCAATTAATTTTTAGAATGATGCAGAAAACGATGTACAATTTTTTACGGTGACTTTCAGTTTTTATAATGTCTTTTGATGTGCAAATATTCTCTAGTATTACGCAACATGTTTAAACATAAAAGACAATTGATGTTGAATTTCAGAAAGTTCATTATGCTCAGTGAGCAACTTATTCAAAATAAACAAAAGTAAAGGAAAATATACGAGTAAATAAGAGGAAACCGAAAATAAAAGAATAATTATGATTTGAAATCACAACAAATTAATTACGTTTGAAACACACTATTGTCGAGATGTTGGTACCTTAGCAACCTGCTTAGGAACAGCACAGCTTCTGAAATCGACTTGGTTGAGATGGAAAGACAGGGAAGGGATTGGAAAGAAAATATTGCCCCCGGCTGTGGTTCTTTCCATACGTAATGCTCCGGCATTTGCTTGGAAGAAATCAGGAGAAACCACGGAAACCCCGAACGAAAGCAGACGACTTAACGAATTCCATTCCGAACTAACAAGTAATCTGTTCAAACTCCTAAGGTAAACGTTGGCCCACTGTGTGAGTGAGAAAGCGCTGCCAAGGGGGGCATCGATTGCCCCGACATGCGGCCTCGCCTCCCCCCTACCCCCCCCCGACGGCCGCACCGGCGCAACCTTCCAGCACATCCTGCCCCAGAGCTCACCCTCACGCCACCAAAGTTCCCTAAAAGAGGAGGAACCGTGGTTCCTAACGATGTACTGTGTACGAGTAATGCGCACTAGATGAATGTGCGGCCACATGACTGAATCCACGCATTCAAGGCATTTCACTTCGTTCAATAATCGAACAGTTCAACAGCCACTTCGTGGCCGCGACGTAATAACACGTGCGTCTCAAGGGGGTGCGAGGGGAGGGGGGGGGGAGCCCGACTCACTAAAATTTTCAATTTTCTCCAATAGTCTAATTAATTTTTGTACGAAAGATCCTTTGAATATAACCTTTGATATTTATTTGGTATATAACATTCAGACTGGGAAACAATAATAGTATGAACACAAAAATATTTTGCGGTTTTTTATGAAACAAAATGTAAACTTTAAAGATGCTCCCGAACTGCCGAGTGGATGTACGGGTGGAAGTAGGGCTACCCTCACGAGCAGATATTTTCAAAAGGTATCTTTGTAGAATTCTGAAAGAAAAGAAAGGAGTATCAAAGTGTGAAAAAAGTCTTGCAGAAATAGAACTTTAAGAAAGCTGAAGCTTAGCTGCAAAGCACGCTACTGCTCCGCTAGTGTAGCGTAATTCCATTCGAAATATACGAAAAATTCAGTTAGTTATGCAAGTGAAGCGAGCCTTGATCGTGAACAATGATGCGTGAACAATGACTCAAGCGTGCGTGAACAATGATACTAATGTGTTTTCATTATTGCGTTGGAATTCAGAGAACTGGTTCCTACAAATTCATGTATCAGTGCAGTTCAGATCTATTCATTCTGAACAAAATAGACTTGTGAAATCAGTCTAGTGAATATACCTGGTGGGAAAATATGGATTACTCTATGGAGAATGCCCGATTTTACATTTTCACATGACACAAACTTGTGGGCAAAAAATCCATGATGACTTGACGGCAGCACGTGGACCGAGGACCGAGTGGGTCCATTTAACGCCATTGCCAGGTGAATTTGATCATTTCAGCGCGGGAGAGCTTTGAAGATGACCCTCGCTCTGGGCTCGGGAAGCTGCAAACTCTGTGAGAGGAAGTTAGAGGAAGGAAATCTTTGTATCATGAAGGAAATGTTAAGTATGGAAGTTGGAATCGGTGTTGATAGCACGGACATAATACTCCACCAACATTTACAGCTGAGGAAAATTTGTGCAAATTCTTTACCCTTCTCTCACCGAGAAACATATGATGAAAGATTGAAAGATTATAATGAAAGATCATGCAGATTGCTTACTATTTTTCCATCAATTGGGTCAAAACGACTAATAGACATGTAGACTGTGAATGAAAGTTGTTTTTTCTACTTCATCATTCTAAACAAAATGCAGAACTGTGTAAGGGTGGCTGAAAGTAAATCAACGACAGTCGCTCTTCGACAAGATTTCAAACCACGAAAGCAACTTTTTTATAATTTTCTTCCACCACGAACAACCATTGGTGGTTGATTGTAGGCTGATAGATCATTTCTTGAACCAAGACACTTTTGTGCTAGATCCTATATTCAAAGAATTGAAAAAAGTCGTCCAAAGGAGGATTTTAGCGTGACTAACGCTCATATACAGGCAGAGAAGAAACAAACTCCAGAGCAGGATTTAATCAATAAACCTTTTCTTCCAAGCTGAAGTCGTTCCTTAAGTTATTTTTAACAAAACAAGTTGTAACGTTTTTAGCTATTTTAATCGAAAAAAATATATATAGTGTATCTCCGTTGCATTATTTAATTTTTTACACTTCTTACGAAGGAGAAAGTTAAAGAAATAATAACCAGAAAGAATGTATGTTAAATCGGAAAACGTAGAGAGAACAGGCAAAAGAGACAAAGAGAAGAAATAGAAGAAGAGACAGAAGAGAAAAAATAAAAAAGAACACAAAAAAATTGAGTTGGCTGATGACGAACAGAGTATTTTTGAACCCCGAAGTCCGAAGCGGTGGAAGGGTTTACTAGATAGGGGGGAAAAGTTGTTAGCACTTAGTAAGATTGGATTATGAAATCGATCCGATAGAGTAACTGAGAAGAGAGAAGTGGTTTAAATGACAAGATATGAAAATAAAATTCGTAATCAGAAAATAACTTTTTTCATGGAGATAAGTTATATAAGGAAACAAGAAAATATGCAGGTAATGTATAAAAATAATCACTTCACAATATTTTACAGATAGATCACCTTAATATTTTCTAGGTGAATTCGCCAGGTATACTCCTACAGGTAAACTTGCAATCAAAAACTTATTATTTTAGGAACATTTACCAGACAAGTATCTTAAGTGCTAGTCAGTGCAGAGAAAAAAATAATTTGAATTCTTAATTCCTCAGAAACGGAATAAAAACACAAACATCAAATTAAAATATTGTCCCACGATACAAAAAACAGATAATTAGGGGCATAATATATGATCAAAAGGTGAGATTACAAGAATCCTCAACGTTACGAAAAAGGAATCTGATACTTACTTTCAATTGTTTTACGAGTAAATACGTTATTTAATTTAACTATTTCTCTCACTTCTGTATTGCAGCAATCCAAAGTGAGCCAGATGAAACCACTTACCTCACGGAACACTTTCGAACAATATTCACTTAAATTCGCCGTCTGCGGATGCCGTCTTGTGTAGAATGATACCTTCTCGCCCACTCTTGAACAACGACGATAAAAATCCTGTAAGTCGGACATGGTTCAAAAGTACACTGTTACTACCGGTAGAAACGAAATGTTTAGGAATTCAATCCGAACTGCTGTAAAACATTGCAATGGCCATTCCAAACATCTTCAGGCGCCTGAACATCTGTTTCCCAACCGATCACAGGCGCAGCGCATCACTCTCGAGTTTCGAACTGGGACTAAAGGAAGAGGCGAGCAATCGCAGAGCACATTTTCGACTACCGCGTCGCGGTCATTCGTGACTGACTGGCAATTCGGGGGCGAGAGGTATCCATTTCCTCCCCATACGGTTGGGGAGGAGACATTTACAAACCAACCTTCTACACGGCGAGAAGACTTTGACAAGAAAATAGACTTCACTAGAACTCGACGAGAGGTTAGTGATGACGGAAATAAAACTTACAGTTAAGAGAGTAGACATAGAGCTGAAGAAAGAAAGCACATACCCATCGATTTATGAAGTATCTACACAAATTTTATATTTTATCATACGGTTTCCTCTTTTTCTCTCGGGTTACGAATTAGGGGCATATAGTTCATGAGATGAAGTTAATTTTGAAAAAAAAAAACAAAAAACAGTTACTACATTTCTTTAGGTCATTGATATGGAAAAAATATTTGCAGTACATTGGTACATCGATGTACGGCGTTGAATTATTAATATGCTACAATTCAGTCTAACTAATATACGAAAAGTACGTAGTACGCTACTGTCTACGGATCATAAGAAGTCCGAAAAAGTTTTGCAATATTAAAGTTAAAGAAATTACATAACTTAAAGTTCCTTAAAGTTGTGTAATACTGCAGCGGTAGGTGTTATATATGATGCATGAGCAGTTGCTACGACGACAGGTGTATGTTATATTGATTCTAAATTAATGAATATATCCTAACATTTTATTCGAATTAAACGGTTTAGTAAAAGTTAAAAAATAAATATTTTTAAAATGATGATTGAAGACTTATGTCTCTTCCGTGTGCTTCTACGTCATAGTAAAATTACAAGCTCTGGTGAATATATCGTTTCATCCACATAGTTACCATACCGTTAACAGCAATAGTGGTCGCTAATGACCTAAGATGTTGATGCGACCTTAAATAACAAAAAAAAGCTCTGGTGAATGTATAAATTTAAAAGTAATAATAATAATAATAATAATAATAATAATAATAATAATAATAATATGATGATGATGATGATGAAAATGATGATGCGGTAAATGATGAGGCAAAGGTGGAATAAGAACCACAAAAAACGAAAGAATCCGAAGAAAATTTGACGTGAATTGGTTCACCTCAAATTCGACCGAGTTTAACCTCAGCTCAGATTGACAGCGACAAGGAATTCGCTTTTCCATGAGCTTGGGAGGGAGATCTGAGAAGAGGAATTGAAGAAACCCGGTTGAAGGTTTCTGCAACCACCTAGCTCTAGGAGCTGCTCACAGGCGAAGATGGCCGTTTGGACGTCGGAGTGGCGAAAGTCGCGTGCGCGTCGCGGAGGGGCAAAGCAGGGCGGCGGCGTCTATTTTCCGCCGCGGGGCGCCAGCGTGCGGGGCCCAGGGGGCGGGGCTCGGCACGCGATCGGCGGGGGCGGGGGTGGAGGCAGCACGTGTTCGCCGGCCGCGAGGCGCTGACCTCCGACAGGCGCCCCGCCGGGTCACGCGCTGCCAGCTTCCCCGCGCCGCAGCGCGCAGAGGCTCGGGGCCCCACAGGGACTCATTGAAGGTTCCTGCAATTGAATGCAGTAAAGGTGGATTCACAGCTTTTCCCATGGATTGATTAGTGCTCAACGGCTATGGTCGTCAGTTCCGTAAATATAGTGCATTTTTATCGCGGAATGTGGAGATAATCTTCCCTAGCTGGATGGCGAAATCCGGCGCCGACTTGCATGTCGGCTTGCGGTTACCCTACCAATTATCTCTCACCAGCGGGGCACCACTTCAGTCGGCATAAGCTCTAAACTGGTCTCCCGACTTGTGTAGTAGGACTCAATCCATTTTAAATGGTCCAGAATTTAATAAATTGGTCGCTCGACCATCTCGAAAAAAAATCATATTTTGTACATAAATTTACTTATGTTTTGGCTGTTTACAATTTATACATTCACCAGAGCCTTGATTTATTTTTATTGTATCTGGTTTACAAATGGCGACAATTCTTGTTTCACGCCGTGCGCCATATTTCGCGTTTGTAGACGTTTACTCGTTTCAAAATTATTCAGCTCTGGGTTGTTCTAGCATTCTAGAATTAAAGGCACTGGATTCAGTTTACTCTGGCCTACAAATTGAACTATTACATTCATACCTTCTATGTTTTTATTTGAGAAATATTTGCAACTAAATCTGTGGAACGGAAATGAACCAAGTTCGATTTTCAGAGAGTAATTTCCCAAAGAAGGAATAGAATCTCAGACTTAATTTCTTCTGTGCTTTTACATATAACAGTATAGTTACTTATATAAAATATCATTGGTAAGTAACGTACCCATATAAAACTACACCGTCTTAAAAATTAGAATTTTTGATTTTTTCCTAATTTTCAACAGTAATATCTCTGTTGAGGGAACAAATAAAAATCTGAAAATTTCATACATAGTAGATTGCTATAATACCAAACTGCATTAAACATTTCAACTCTTAGATTTTACTCAAAGTATTTTTTTAATTATAAACTTTCGCAAAAGAAGGCTTCAATTCTACATTGAGGATATGTTGTGACAAGTAGTAATCATAATTTTTTGAAGCTATTTTAAGCTAAAATCCATTTTGATTTAAAATAATTAATTATACTTTATTATTAAGAAACATAAAATTTGCGTAGTCTATTTTGAATATTACTTTACTTTGAAACAAACTTACATCTTGACATCTACGTTTGTAATCAAAAGTATGGTCATTTTGATAACAAAAGCTGAACCGGATAATATAAAAATAGTCTATAAAAGATTAGAAATCGATAAATTTTGCTTTTGTTTATTTTTTCGTGTGTAGATTTGCCATTCTGCTAATTAGATTTGCCATTTTGAAAAGAGTAAATCTCTACAAACGCGAAAAATGGCGCACGGCGTAAAACAAAAATGGCCATTTGTAAACCAGATGCAATAAAAATAAATCAAAGATGCTTTCGAGCAACCAAAACAAGGAAATTTGTGATCAAAATATGATTTTTTTTCGAGATGGTCGAGCGACCAGTTCTGGACCACTTAAAATGGATTGACCCGTAGTGTAGTGCATGTCGTGCATGTAGTGCACGCGTCGGCTTCAGCGACGCCACATTCAACTAGTACCCAAGTGTGCGGGTTCAAACCAAATGAATATAGTGGATTTTTAAGGGCAAAATATCCTTCTTGCGCCTTCCTTCGAAGGGGAAGTAAAGCGGAGTGTTCTATGTTGTAGATTTACTGCATGCAAAAAGCTCCTAAAGCCTAAGCGAAGTCTCTGAGCTAAACATAAATCCCCTGTTTCGTCGCCAGAATAATACCCTCTTTCTTCGCTAGATGGTGAAAGGAGCGTAGCAAATTTTGCATTGTCGAAGCAGGCCCGCCATGTTTAAAATAAAGCATAATTGAATAGAATTGAATACACCTTCAAGCGCCGCATGTGCCGGGTGTGAATCCGTTGCCACTGCATTATTCTCTGTTGTGGAACAACAAAGCAAGGAGCGCAAACACTGAATAACACAACAGGTTCTACAAGCAAAGTTAGCCCAGGCTTGTCTAGCTTTAGGCGGAAAAAGCGAACATCAATACTCCAGGTGGCTGTAGTCGAACTTTGCTAAGTTTGCGAATTCCATTCTGTGAAGGGCATCGCTTTTCGTGACTGTGGCGTCGAATACAAAAGAAGCCCTTGGCTCTAGGTAGACATATCCCATGTCGATTTCATTCTAAAAAATATGAAGATAAAGGTTTCAATGACTCATATGTCGACATTGATACCTTTATCAGTGGTCATCAATACCTCAATAAACCTACATACGGTGTTTAGAAGAAATTACTACACAGTACAGCGTAATTTTTTTCCACCGGCGTAACAATATTGGCACAACATATAATAATCAATATGAGTAGTATGTTAGTGGTATTATCTTAATTTTGTCGAAAAAATGGCATAGAGCCTTGAGCCGATTATTTCGAATGTAAAAGAAATATCTACTTTAGAGACTTTGGTCTGTAAATGAAAATTCACCTAACATTTGAACTTACAAGATAGAGAGAACTATGCGTTGATCGTACAATTACCGGAAATGTTTTAATTGGGAAAACCTTTAGTCTTCCAACCGCATCTCAGGGAACCTCAATCATCTTTCACCGAATTCGCATGGTGACTGTATTTCTCAATGAACGTAATCAAAAGGCATTGCATGTTATCAGTTTTACTACACACACTTATGTCATCTCCTTACTATCTCTGCCGCCTAATACATTCACAGATGGTAGTATTATTAGCATGTGACTAAGTGACTGTGCAATTCACTGGCAAATTGACTCTTGTATTAACAGCTTTCAACTAAATTGACTGCGTGATTTTGAGTTGAATGTAAGAAAATAACATTTTCGAAGAAAGTCGCATTACAGAACCATTGAAACAAAAATAAAAGAAAACGAATATAAAATTCTTAAGTTAATGAGAAAAATAGGAATACGGTGCACTCCATGTTTCGATTGTGAAGAAAACAGGACTTTCGTGTTAATTTGTTTAGTATAGTCTACATGTGTCTTAGAGATAAATATAAGGTTTTTCTCGTGTCGGAATGAAATTATTTCTGGGATATTTCTTTATTGTAAGATTTTAATTTGAGCCTTTTGAATTTAAATGCAGACCTAATATACCTAATATAATATTTCTGACAATGTCGCAGAGATACGATCATCTGATAAGATTCTGAAAAAACTAAAGCAAACATTGCTCAATTGGTTGAGTGGAGCAAGCCTCTACTGAAATATCTTTCGTAGAGGTAGCATAAGTAGTGACTAAGGCGAGGAAGTGTTGAGTATCGGCAGATGCGGGAATTTGGCACCAAGTTGCGTACTCTTCTGGACAAATGTAATGGGCAAAATAGAAATAATTATAAACAATTTTCAGCGCAAATTAACGCTGTGCTGAAAAAGGTAGCCAAGCCGCATGTACTCTACTCTTGTAGTTCGACCTCCTGATGAGAGAAAAAGACCAATGTAGATACCCATGATGCCCACAATTCCGCGAACATTTGTCTTCGAGCATAGTACAGCATTACATAGCTATTAATGAGTGTTTAAAGGGGGAACGCATAACTTTTAACAAGAAAATGAAAGGGAACGAAAACATGGGGATTTCGAAAATCGACAATTTCATTACATTATTTTTGTTTCTTGTTTTTATTAATCTCAGTACTAATCAAAGATTTTTTTGACATCGCTATTTTCAAAAAACCAAGTAACGTGTAACAATATTTTCGTTTCAAAGAAACGTAAACAGTCTATGTTCATAATGTGATCTCTCTGAATTTATACCTGTACGTTATTTGTAATTTGACTAATATCAAACTTGTTTTCGAAATTACGAAGTAGGTAATGATTTTTTTAAAAACATGATTTTAGATAAGGCTTGAACTTTTAAACAACTCATGACAATAAGATCATTCCACGCTACTTAGCGGAGAAATGAAATGAAATTGATGCAATCGAAGGAACATATTTTTGTTTGCGCTGAAATGATCGGCATTTATCATTACGTCTCACGCGCAATGTCTTTCTCAGAGATATCTATTCAACTTCTCGAGTCAGTAATTCTTTAGCATGCCCCACCCTAATGTCATGTCCTATTGCGACCACATCCGTAGTCTCACCGCTCATTATTCCGCCCTGATGAGCGGTACATTGAGGCACACCCACACACAACCGCCTGTCGGCCTCAAGCAGGGTTAGTCTCTCTTTGCAAGAATTAGGCGACACGCTCTTTGGCTGTCAGTACTTCAAGTCTGCAAATAGGCACTGTTGCCAATCACGACTGAAACAAGGAAGTGAAAGGCTTGTTTTCTTTGAAACAAAACTCGCCTTGTCTTAGTACTATTTGAATATCTCGTTAAATACACAACTACGTATGACTACGTGAGACATATTTAAAAATATACATTTGTATATTTTTTTTAAAAGTAAAGGATACATCAGAATGACGTTTATGTCATGTTATTTTTTCAGTGTATTTAGCAATATCAAAAGGTTAAAGAAAAATTAATAGATCCCCCGCAATACGAGTTTTTCTGCCAAAATATCATCGTTTTTGTTGTAGTATCACTAAACTTTCTCTATATTCAGACGGGCCGGCGGAGAGACGACGGACAGATGGACGCACGTTTTGACACCAATTTTTCGATAGCAATGACCACTATCGTGTATTTTAAGAACACATGTTACAGACTGTTATTTATTAAATACTAGAACAATATTTATCCACTTTTCTCTATTAGAACGCGAGAATACGAGTTGTTCTACCAAAATCTCGCTATTTTTTGCCGCAGCAATACGTAACTATATTCCGTATATTACACCTTATGCGACAGTCAAAATGCTTATGTGAAAGTAATGCAAGGGGGAAATACTCCCATAAGGACAAGCCGTGAGGGCGGCCTCTGGGTTTATGGCTAGTCGAAGCGTGGCGCGGCGCGGCGGGCAGTGCGTGCGCGGGCGCGGGCGCGGGCGCGCGCGTGAGGCGGCGTGGGCCACTTGGCGGGCGCTGGGGCGGTGGATGACCCCCTCGCAATCAGCGCCAATTACGCTCGTTGCGCTGCGCAGGCGGCGGCGGCAGACGCCAGACGGCACGCTGGGCAGCCCAGACGCGCGGAGGCGACCAAGACCTGCGCCTTGCTGCCCGGACGAAGGCTACACGCGCTGCGCTAAGGCTTCGAAACGCTTTCTCTATACGTAGTACTAAGTCACGTGCTGCTGCGACAGGAAACTTGGTATTGTGGGGTTCTAATGCAGAAAAAGGGGATAAATCTTGTTCCAATATTTAATAAATAACTGCCTCTAACACATTGTGTTGTTGGAAAGCATGATTTCTTGGTTCTTGATATCGAGAAATTGGTTTACGGCAAAACGTCCGTCCGTCTGTCCATCCGTCCGTCGACCGTCTGTCCATCCGTCCGTCGTCCGTCTGGCCATCCTACCGTCATCCGTCCGTCCGTCCGTCCGACCCTCCATTCGTCCGATCCTCCGACCGTCCGATCCTCCGACCGTCCGATCCTCCGACCGTCCGATCCTCCGACCGTCCGATCCTCCGACCGTCTGTTCGTCCGGTCTCATCGCTACACATCGGGTTGCCCATGAGCAGTACCGGCGCTAGGCATGGGCAGCGCCCGTAGCCCCGCAAGCAGTGGCGGCTCATAGGTATTCGCACGTTCGCATGTGCACACCCAAATTAATTCAGTGCAATTTCTCTTAAACTTATGTTAACAAGTCCTCTGAGAGCGTTCCTGAAACTTAGTATTTCAAACAGTCTTGACAGTCAGCCTCCCGATGCCCTTTGTGAAAGCCAGCCGGAGCACACTCGGCAAATGCGGAAGACGAAAGAGCGTCGTTGGCTTCCGCGGGGCTGAAGGGGAAAGAGGGGGGACCACGGTGGCGTATAGACTGAAGGAGCACACCAACGGCGATGCCAGTTTTACTGCGCCGGCGCAATGGTGATCTCAGCGAGTGCCTAAACATGGCTCGAAGATATAGCACTTCGCTAGCCCAAGTTCTTAATAGTAGTAAGTGTGACATTGAACGAAGGAAGTGTGAGGTATCTCTCCACTTAAACGAGCTCTCATCCCCTCCAAAATAGGTGTTTTTTTTTGTTTGTTTTTTAACATTTCTTGCGTCAAGTCACGACGCAACGTGTCTCCTAACCTTCTTGGGTGTTGAGCGCTATTGGTGTAATCCTCCGTTACTTTCTACATATAATCTGGAGCAATCCTCCGTTACTGTATATATTAATATATTTCTGTCCGTCACGTCTCGTCGCAGTCAGTTGCCAAGAGGATCGCCAGGTAGCATCTTCGCGTACTCCTCCCACCACGCGCTCCTGCGTCACTACCCAGCAGTCAGAATTGGGCAGGAATAAGGAAAGGGTTTAGAACACTTTACAGGGGTTAGACTAGCCCTTGTGAAGCAGTCAAACTCGTTTTGTTGAAACAAATTTCACATGAGATTCGACGGGAATCGAACCCGGATGTCCTTGGTGAAAGGCGAGCGACTTTGCTCTGCGCCACGAGATGGCCTAAACGCAGTTCCTCGCTAGCGCGCGAAGCACGAACGCATTGCTGTGCAGTATTGCATTCATAAGAGTGTTAGTTGAATATTATATGTACATTCTCTTGTGTTTTAAAGTGACATACAATTACAAATCCATTCAGAAGTATTGAAAACCCAAATGTATTTTGTAAAAGTATATATTAAAGATTCCTTTTCAATGCGTTTTGAAAAGCCGAAGTTAGTGTGTTCGTTTTTCTGTCAAATGTGTTTCTGTAACTAATAATGAATAGCGTCGAAAACATTAAACGCAAGAAATCAATGAAAGTCACAGAAAATTTGTCTCAAAAGAAACAGCGACGAATGGACTTTGCGTTTCGTCAGACAGTGTAGACGGAAAATTATCCAGATTGTTCGGAGTATTGTGTACTTCTTGTACTTCTAACCTTAATTTTGTACAGTGAGCTTATGGAAAATACTTTTGCAAAAGTGCGAGTAAAAGCGTTTTGAATAAATGTGTGCAATAGAACTCATAACATTCCTGGAAAAATGGAACTCACTGCTAATGGATTGTGTTTTATGTCATTATTTATGTTAATGAATATATAATGTGTGTGTAAGAGAGAGAGAGAGAGAGAGAGAGAGAGAGAGAGATAGTAGTAGGAAGGGACAGAGAAACATTGCACATCCTAATGGCATGACCACGAGCCGCCACTGCCCGCAAGTCAAGGAGTCCGATCATATGTCTGATGGAAAACAATTAATAGAAAATTGAAAAAGAAATTAGAACACCAGAAAATCGTTATCGTAATTTTATACGTCGCAGCAGTCTGATATTTCATGAAATTTTCAATTAATTTTTTAACTTAAATAGTTTATTATAGTCATTATTTTTAAGGTAGGATTATATGAAATTATCAAATGACGCTAACATTAAAATAATTTCTTCTGAAATTCATAATTATTTTTCATGTATTTAACAAGTGATTTTATTAAACACGTACTAAACTCAACAAACTTTTTTAGCGTTTAAAGCTCACCGTCGAAATTGAATTATTTGATCACTAAACGCTTTTATTTAAAACTCTTATTTAAAATTTATTTCCAAGAACTTTTTCCAGCTCAAAATTTGTACTTCCTGTTATTGGTTGAAATACAATAATTCATATAGTTTCTTGATACAACCTTCACATTATTAATTTTTTCGGAAGGGGGCGCTACGTTTCAGCGTTGACTCGAGCCCAAAATTGTCTAGCTCCCACACTGCCCATCAGTAAAATAATTATTTTGTTTTCGGCATGTCGAAGATATCTTCAATATAACTGTCCAGACTCTGACTTCAGAGACAACATTTCAATGTGAGGAAAATAATTCAGATAATTCGACAAAATTGAAGAAAAATCCTTGTTTACTCCACCAATTTAAAAAAGAATTCCCTATATTTGAACATAAACTTCAATTATATGAATAAATCATTCTCTAATTCATAAATTTAAAAAAATAGCTAAAATCGTTTGGACTTACTCTTGCTGACGCATTCTTTGGATATAAGGAGTGATATAAAAGTCAGCAACTCACCTGAAAAAGAGGAAACAATTATCAGTCTTACTGAAACGTAGTTAATTTTCTTAATTCCTATGACAGCAAATGGTGCTACAACAACACATATTTTCTTGCAGTACTTCTAACTTTCGTAATTTTTGAAAATTCAAAGAATGCAATGAAAAAGGACGTCATTTTCTTACAAATTCTTTGTCCTCTCCGTATAAAATGAAGAAAACGTTTGGAGCCGTTTTTGTGAAATTTTTTTTTCATAAATTCCATTAACTTCAAGCAAAAAATACGCTGAAACTACTCATTTTTTAAAGAAATGTACAAAATTATTTTTTGTTTTTTTTTTAAACATTTTATTTAAGATAAATATCTCTGTTCTCAAAACTGTACATTTACAATTTTTTTCAATTTTCGATAATAGAGTTCTCGGAAAAAAAGAACCAGTGCCATGCGGTTTTTAGAAAATATTTGTTTAAAAATTGTTAATATTTCACGCATAATTACTCGGAAACTACTCGTAAATTGCAAATGACTTTATTTCAAATCTTGTCACTGAGCAACACATTTCACTCACGGAACAAATACCTATATTCAATATTGTAGTTGTAGGAAGACGACAAAAAAGTTTGAACTTTTAAAATTTTCGAAAAATTAGAGATTTTAACAACTATGAGATCTTCAAAATTCTTTTCTAAGTCATTTACGCTATCCGAGGATAAAGTTTTAAAAAAGTAAACACATTTGAAGCAAAGCTTGAAAAGTTTTTAGGCTTTTTGTAAAGTATCTCCCCAAAATCAAAATACCCGTTTCAAACTCGCACAGTCGGAAGTTTGTTCAGATCAATAGTGGAATATCAATTTTGAAAAAAACATCTGAACGGCTTAGGCGTTAACAATTATTAAAGACAACTCAGACATATTTTGCCCTCAATTAAATTTTCGGTACCAAGGACCTAAGAAACATTGATTCTGTCTACACAATTTTCTATATGAGTCATTAAATGACATACACATTCCACTTAAAGATATTGCAACTAAGAGATTCCAAGGCATTTGGGATGCCTTGGATCCCTTAGATGTCTCTAGAGGACTACGAAAAAAGTGGAGGAAGTTGTAAGACCTGAACCACTTTGAACTGTATTACAATTCACCGCTTAACCCGTGGCTACTGAAAGCTTAAGAAAGATATCATTTGTAGATGGTTTTAGTAAGGTGCTAAATCATATATTCAAAAAATAATGGGGAATGCGCGGGGATATTCGGCGAGCGTATTATAAATCACACTCCACGGCGGCTCGGCCGGCCGCGCTGGTCATCCTCGCCGGCTGAGCGAGGGGAGGGGCGCGCGGAGAGATGTATGGGCGTCGTATTTGTTGGGCCTTGGACACGACCCAGCGCACGCGCAAACGCGCGGAAAATTTGGTGTTATCGTAGAAACTGTGCCAAGTTCGCCGAAGCTATGCAAAGGAGTCCCGCGGGCTATCAGTGACCCACTTCTACCCCGGCAGAAGCTACGCCTCCCGAGCTATCGACACTCACGAACGTTCTAGGGCAACTGGTTTCAACTTGAATTTGCATAAATGCTTGTGATATCTGGCCAGCGACAAAAAGGAGACACAAAAGAATTCTACAAGGAAGTATTTTGTATCTTTCGTGTACCATCAAGTTCGTGCTGTTAATTTTTTAAGTTTCTCCTGCCTTGTAGTGGTAAAATTGAGACAGCACATGAAATCATTGAAGTAAGGGTAGATTACCGTTGTTAACTTTCAATCGTTCCTACAGAAAATCTAATACGTAAATATGATATGAGTGGAGCTATGAATTTATTCATACAAAACAGTATTAAATTGTTTCCTATTGCTTTGCTTTTGCAGTTATGTATGGATATAATTCGGCGTGAATTATGGTCACAGGTTTCATTTTTGTTATCCATGACCTTCACTTTTTCCTACAAACATAACGATCTGTCACTAAAGCATTTTACTACTTAACTTATTGTGATTTTTGCTTCTCTCACGCTCTTTTTCGGGCTAGCTATTTGTAAAATAGTTTTGGTTTCTATTATTATTTTTACTATTGTGAATACTCTTTCAATAAACTTCTAATACTATGACGGGGAATACTTCAACAGCTCAACAGCTACTGCTAATATTGTTACATCTACCGTTTCCCTGATATGCTCACAAATTCTCTCAATATTAATACTAAATTATTAAATTTACTTTCAGCTAAATCATGGGTTCGTCACAAAACATATTACTCCTTCCCTGTTGCCTGTGGACATGTAATTCTATACAGAATCACGATTTATGGAAGTTCTATTGATTGAAACCAATTGTTTTATTGATGGCAACTAATATAAGTTATCAGCCTTTTTCATCAAGAAAAATTTAACATTTAGTCTTCTAATCCATACATTACAATTCTATTGATCTTGTAAGAATTACTTTTTTTCAATTTAGAACATTAAAACACCGTACGGGTTTCAATATAGATCGTAAGCTTACTACAATATCTTGATAGATGGCTTCCCGGCTGACTAGCAGAATGTTGTCCATGGAATCCTTGTTATACCAATTCTCGCGTCATTGCCTGAATTACAAATGTTCCAGAATGTCCTCAACGATTTGCTATTAACAGGACTTAACATTTCCCACAAAATTAATACGCGGTCGCGCCTTTCCCCATCTGTGATTCGTATGAAACTGACTATATTCAGATACTTATTGAAAATTCCTTCCGTCTACGGAGCTACCCTAATATAGTATACCGCCTCGAAACACGGAGTCTATTTTAATTCGAAATTCCAACTACTACATTAATAAAATTTCCAATTACAATTTAATATTCAATTAAAACAATACCAAGCTCTCAAATCTCAAACTAATCATATATTCCCGTCTCACTATCATTTAAATAATACCCAGCCTATGCTGAAAATTCGTTCGCACCTCAACAACCGCTTACGTGTGTTCGCTTCAATATTTTTTCTAGAGACTGATTCCTTGCGTCCTTCCACAAGATCACGACTTTCAATGCCCTCTGTACACATTTTGCATATAATGTGTTTTATATAAATAGATATATAGACATTTAGATAAATAATGACTAGAGAAAAAAAATAATCAGGATATATTAGTTAATAAGTTATTAGGAATTTTCTGTAAAATTAAGCATACCTTCAATTTAATAAATTTATCTTTATCATCAAAATTTATTGAACATTAAAAAATATATTAATGAAAACTGCTATAACTCTAGAACTGAAAATCAAGTACAAACATGTTACTACCACAAACAGGAAAATTCTGACATTATTTTCTTTAGAAAGCGTTTCTGCACAAATCTTGAAGCCTTTTTGGTCATTTCTGTTATAGTATTTTGCATTCTTAGTTATTTCTTCTTCGAGTTCATCATTCTCAAGAAATGTCTCTTCATTATCTTTCGTCCTCATATTCTAGACACGCTTTCTACTTGATGAATTACAGTCACATTCAATTTGATGATTCTAATTTTTTTATCTAACTTTTACATTACTATCCTTTTGCGGCAACCATTGCGTAATATTTCCTTCAAAATCATCGTCATTAATATTCACACACTCTCTTAACGGCCTAGTCATGTTTTTCTGAACATTGCACTTTCTTTAGAGGCGTCACAGGACAAACAGTACCCACTGGCAAAGTGCGACGCGCACTCAGTGCGAGTTACACTGCTACTGACGTCGAGTCCCTAGGTCTGCTGGGCGTCAAAAAAGGCTAATCATTTCCTGAAATGCATACCACAACAGTAAGCTCGCAAAACGTTTCTTAAAACTGTAGAAGGGAAAGGTACAAGAAGAATTGAGGTTTAAAATAAAGCATAAATGTAGGTTTCAGAAATTTCACGACGTTGGAGGAGACCCATGTATCAGACCATGGAATGTATCGTACTAATCATGGCATGGTGGGTATTACGTACGACATTCAATAATTAAAGAGACAAATTGATCTGTCGAAAAAACTCTTGGTAAGAAAAGTTTGGCAATTTTGGGACATTAAGTTGGCATCACTGGGATGAGGTCTGACCATCTGAAAGATCTTCATTGTTGTGTTCACCACCTCAAAATTAAGTTGAACGATAGCGAGTCCACTTGAAAATTCCACATTGGTTGAACAACGTGCTGTGATTATTAACTTGCTGCAGATGAGAAACCAACTAATATGACTCTAGAATGACTAAAGTGTACGATGAAAGTAGCTTGAAGCGCAGGAATTTTTACAAGTGGGAAGAACAGTTCAAAAGTTGTCGAGACTTAGTGATTGACGCACATCGTTCTAGCAGCGTCATCAGGAAAAGTCCTGTTGACGTTGTTTTAGGACGCTGTAGGTGCGTTCTTTTGTGATTATCTCGATGAACAGCGTGCAATAAATAGGTAAGACAACTCAGATATGCTTTTGAACAGGTGAAGCCAACCATGAGAGAGAGAGAGAGACGTTGTGGATGTCAGAGGAGAGGTGTAATTCTCCGGCAAGACAATGCACGTCCACACACTGCTCAACAAACCCGTGTAAAACATCGACAAAAGGAGTTGGGAGGTACTGCCTCATCCCCCTCACAGCCCGGATTTAGCAACATCTGACTTCCAATTCTTTGGTCTACTGAAGGCGGCATTACGTGGGAAAAAGTTCCAGGATAACGAGGATGTCAAAAAATGTGTGGTGAATGGGTTTAAACACCAAGATAAGAAGTTCTTTACAGCGGATATAAAGCTTGTAACCCATTGGGAGAAGTGCATAAATGTTGGCGAAAATTTAAATTGAAAAGTAAGAAAATTCCTGTGGTGCAAAAATAAACCTTTATTTCTCCACACAAATTTGTCTCTTGAATAATTGAATGCCCCTCGTATTGCATTTGTAGTTGATTGAGTGAGAAGAGAAAATTTTCACCTTCATATTTCGAATATATATTACTTCGTGACAATTTTGGAACGTGTACTCATATTTTTTTTAATATATTTATTTCCTGTTCAATTTTACAATTTTTTCAGGATGATGAATAAATGTATACATAACATTTTTGGAGATGCCAGAAATTAATATCATAATTAAAGATAATTATGATTTTATTTTAATAGTAATTACGAATAAAACTTTGATTTTAATAACTATTGCTTAATTTTTATAATAAATTTAGAGTTTTAAGAGAAGGTTTTATTGAGTAATAAAGTAGACAATTATTTATGGGGGGTGAAAAATATCTTTGGGGAAGCGGGATCGAATTCGTTGAATGTGATAATTTTTTCCCAGATCGAAATGTTGATGAACAGGATAATCTTTTAAAGAGTTGAAGAATTTGGAAGATTGGTTAGTGATGAATGTTTTAATTGGCTCTATTTGTAATTCTTTGTGGATTTGGTTATTGGAGATGAACCATTCAGCCTTTAGAATTCTCCGTAAAAATTTATTTTGAATAGTTTGTATTTTCTTCATGTTTGACGCAGATGCATTACACCAAATTGGGCATGCATATGTAAGTGATGGTCTTATTATTGCCTTGAATATTGATATACCACAATCTATTTGTAATTTTGAAAATTTATTAGTTACTGGGTATAATTTTGATATTTTTTGGTAAGTTTTATTTGCAATATTTTGAATATGTGTTTTCCAAGTTAATCGACGATCGAAATAGAGTCCTAAATATTTAATTGGAATATGATTTTCTATCCAGGGTATAGTTATATTATTTATTTTGAGACATGGGGGATTAGTAGGTCTGCAAAGTGTGAAAATTTTTGTTTGTGTTTTAGATGGATTTATTATTATTCTCCATTGTTGAGTCCATTTAATATATAAATTTAAAGAATTTTGAAGAGTGTTTCGGGCATTATGTAAATTTTTGTGATACGAAAAAAGTGCAGTGTCATCTGCATACAGCGCTATGGTGGTAAAAGGAAGGTGTGGAATATCTGACACACACACACACACACACACACACACATATATATATATATATATATATATATATATATATATATATATATATATATATTAAAAAGTAAAGGAGAGAGAGTCGATCCTTGAGGAATCCCTGAAAAGATGCGACGAGAAGTTGAATAAGAGGTGTTAATTTTGACACAAAACTTACGATTATATAAATAGCTTTTTATTATTTTGAATAAATATATGGGAATTCCTATTGAATGTAATTTATATAATAATCCTGAATGCCAAACTTTGTCAAATGCTTGGGCAATATCCAAGAAAATTCCAATTGTATGTTCCTTTTGATGAAAGTTTTGAGCTATTAATTCAGAAACACGTAGTAATTGGTGAGAAGTCGAATAATGAGAACGAAAACCAAATTGGTAATTTGGAATAGCTTGTATTAAGTTAATGTAGGATAAAAGACGAGAGTGTAATAGTTTTTCAAAAATTTTTGATAATGAAGATAAGAGACTAATAGGTCTGTAGTTTAAGGGAAGATGAGGATCCTTGCCTGGTTTACATATGGGGATAACGTATTGAAAGCATATTTAAAGCAAGATCAACTTTTGATTTATGAAAGTTAAAAAACTGCATTTTCCGAGAATATTAGCTCAAATTTAACGCAGGTTATCGAGTAAAATAATTCCTTGACATAGCCATTACACGTAATATGAAAATTACGATTAGCATGGGTTCTCCCTACAATCAGTCTTAGTATACTTATATTTCGTTTTTCTATTCCTCAATTTTCTGTGTTACAAAAGAATATTTTATCTTGGAAAAAGTATGTTCCGTTGCAACCATTACAATACATCTACAAGACAACAGATTTCAGAAAGAGCAATCTCTCTTCTTGGTTTTATTACTTAAATCAATGGTCACAGCGGACCATGAACTCAGCAATTTGCTGTTCCACATTCTGGAAATGAAGTGTTTCTTCAATTATGCGCCCAGGAACATTGAACCCGCTTGAATTAAAGGTTTATGACCTGTTGACACGCGAATCAGGACTATTAACTTCAACGATGAGATGGTTTAAGTTCAATTGTAGATCTTAAATTTTCGCTGCAGCGTTTGATGTGAAATAGCACACATGTTCTTCCAAAATGCTAATAAGCATCCCGCATGCAATAATTCATCAATATTGGTTGGTATTTATAATTATAAAAAACAATAATAATAATGCTTCATTTACACAATGGGAAGGAAACAGTGTATAGTGATCTTTAAGAAAAACATTTCTGGTAAAAATAATTGCCATTAAATTAAAAAAACTTATCAGAATAATAAGCAATAATAAATAAAAAAGTACATATATTTATTTTTGGGAGACATTTAGGAGTTCTGAACTTGCTGCGTATATTTCTTTAAATGCTACCACAGCGGAAGGGTAATTCAATAATGGAATGTACTATACTGAAATGCAGACTAACGAATAAACAGTCCTCTTGTCAAAGCATTCAAACAACTTCTTTATTCCTGAAGACAGTTTCTGTTCTATGAACTTTGATGTTCGGAAAATATTTTCTTCCTCGTCTTCTATTAAGCTGATTCTAAATTGTTTGGAAAGTAAACATTCCTACATCTGGTTGAATAACTTTCACTGAGTGAGCAGAGAATAAAGTGCTTTCAAAATATATTCTTCGTTGCCTCCATTAATGTTCTGGATTTGCATGCCAAGTGATTGTAATACGTCTTCCACGTACAAACATACTACGTCTGCTCGAGTGCCTACAAATCATCTGACAAGAGCGCATAAACATTGAAAGAGGTCATCTTGGAACACATATGAATTTCAGTAGGTCGCTTCAAGAGTCGTATATATTTCCATCAATCACAGGAGCACATGGAGAACATTCCTTCCAATCACGAATGTTCATTCAAAGTACAGATGATCGTCATGTACACCTCATCACTGACGATTGTATGAAACATAAATCATCTGAATAGCTCCGCCTTTCAGCGATTCATATGATCTCGTTGTAAGAGAAAATTGAACGAATTTTAATGCATTTAAAGGCAAATAAATACGAAACTTAAAAACGTATTTAGCATTCACGACAACCACAATAATATTCTGCTTTGCGACAGGTACGATAGGCGTGTAATTAAATGGTTGTGGAGCATACATAAAACAACCTCAAAATTATTGAGCTGGCTAAAACATTTTAAAACCTGAATCCTACCATCAGAATATTATAGGACGGTTTGATCCTGCATCATGTTTCTCCAAAATATATGGAAAATATATGGGTATAGTAAAGTGCACCATTATAAATAACAATAAATATCGCCTCCCTATTAATCCCGTCCTCCGACTGACCTTCGCTATTAAGTACAACTGATTTGCAGCTCTGCGAATCAGCCTTAAGGCATCTAGGCCTTGCGAATCTATTGTTTGCGCTTCCGTTTACTATTTTAAACAATGATATTCGTATCAGAAACTGGCACGCAGTTGTTGTAGATAACGTTGTTTGTTTAACGAATAAGGATTTATTTCTGGAAATACCAAAAGCATAAAACAGTTTCCCAAAATCTTCAATAAAGATTTAATTTTGGTTACGTTTTAGGAAAGTAAAG
The DNA here is from genome assembly GCA_011170035.1 of Teleogryllus occipitalis. Classification (NCBI taxonomy): domain Eukaryota; kingdom Metazoa; phylum Arthropoda; class Insecta; order Orthoptera; family Gryllidae; genus Teleogryllus; species Teleogryllus occipitalis. Next base: position 4,878 of record BLKR01015207.1, on the reverse strand, counting down.
TGTATTTTGTTAATAATAAATTAAATAATTTCAAACGAATTGTTTTAAACTAATATTCAGCATTCTATTGCTAAAATCTTAGAGGATAAATTAAAAACATGAATGTAAAAATAAAAACAATTTTTTTTAAATGGTGAAATGAGTTCTATTACATTTTGATTTATACATTTTAGAAAAAGATACCGATAAATAGATTCTAGCTGGCAATTTAGCCAGACGTTCCAGGCTGATTATCATTTTTTTCCTTTATGTTTTTTGGTTTTGATAGGATATGTAATGGATTGTAGGTTGATACGAGGACACTTAACCCTAGATCATCCTTCCGCATCTGTGTTTGATTCTTAATATAACGGTAATTTGGCATTGTAAATAAATTACCTTTATTCTGGATTTTGCCGCATATCTGAGTACCCATCGTCATCAGCAAATAGATTAATTAAACATGAAATTTTATTCGATGATTGTTATAGATGTATTGGTAAATAAAAATATATCTACCAAAGGTGCTCTGATTGTCCAACTTTTTTTCAGGGTTCTCTCAATGTGACAGATTCAAGATAACTTGTTCTATGACAACCTGTTTTTCGTTGGATATTATTTACATATGTTCAAATAAATAAATTCTTAAAATTGACGTGCTTTTTCAATTAGTTAAGAACCAAATGTTATCAGAATTTAAAATGACTCACACAAGCATTGACATAACTTCATTACTATCTTTGACATACTGTGTACGAATATAGGTTTTGAAAAAATATTTGAATGTAAATAGCTATCTTTTTCTTTAATATGTTTCGCTTACGAGAAAATATTGGATGTGGTTTGGTCACATCAATAAATTATACCAATTACAGTAGTACTTGATTTACGTTTAGCTTTGTCCTTCAAGGAGGATGAACAGAAATCGCAACTTGCAAAGGAGAGATCACTGCACCGTCAACAATGTTAGTCGCTCTTGCGGGAAATTGCCTATTTGCTGCAGAGAATGGGCATCCGGTAGGAGATTCAGAAGGCAGCGTAGTTTGTGTTTTAGCAATAAGAAAATATAGTTTTAGCGTAGTTAGCGTAGTTTAGCAATAAGAAATAATTAAGCCATGGCTTCTCACATAAGGTTATCACCATTACTAATAATGATGTTTGGTTTCAGTGTTCTGCTTTAATGAGAACTTCCCAGCTATTTTAAATGATTTTTCTCATGTTTAAAACTTGCGTTTTATTCATATTATCAAGAGAAATCTAGGGATTATATTCGTAATATATCCATAAGACAATGAAAGAATAAGAATTCTTTAATTGATAATTCTAAATGTATAAACAACCACACAAAGATATTAATTATATTTTTTATAACGTATCATGAATTAGAATTATCAAACAATTTTGAAAAAAATATTTATATTCTACCCTACAAAAAGCACAAGCGTAGAACTATTCTGTAAGCACATAATGATTAAAAGGGTGGCGCGTTGAATACGGCCTTCGGAGTGCTTCCATTCGTCTCGAAGCGTTGGGTAAGAACCCTTCTCACTGAACTCTGAAGGCGGGAAGTTCTCCAGATATTACTTCTTGACGTAATGCAATAATAAACTAGATCCTACGAGACGGGTACTATTGGCGTGAGATGCAATCATGGTCAGTTAGCATCAATTGTCATTGATATTGAAAGCGTGACGATATCATGGTGAACGGCGATGGTGAAGATCCCGGCAGTAGCCAACGGTTTTCTAGCGATGGGACATGGGAAGGTTTCTTTCTGTCTGGTTCACCTACAATTCCGAAGTCGAAACTAAGAAACCATGTTTCGCTAAATCAAAAATTTTCTTTCGCAAAAGCATTGGAATTTCAGCTAAAACGGTGCGTCTAATAATCTGGCCAGGCACTGTAGCTTGTAGAAGTAGAAATAACTAGAAGAGATCAGAAGGAAAAGACGCGATACGCAATGGAGGAAAAATGGGGACTAGAGGTCGGAGGTGCTCGTAAAAAGAAAATTCAAAGCAGACGGATGAATGAATATTTACGAGTCGCAGATCCTCTCGCGGAGTAAACCGAAATCCTCTTTTTAAAGTGATGAAGCAAGCAATAAAAAGCGCATGCGTAGAACCTTGTGCGCCACGAGAACAGCTCCCAAATCGTTCCACAAAACGCCCACGCGTTTCCGGACACGTGGGGCATCAACTCTGTCCCGCAGCACAGTGAGTCACATTGCCGAGCACAGGGGGACGAAACAGGTTTTTTTCTGTCCCACTGCGGAAAGAAAGGAGCTTTCTATTTTCCACCGAGGATTTTGTGAGCTTCTTTCTCCTCTCAATATTTTTCTCACCAAAGGATGATTCTTGGGAAATAGTTTGATTTTTTCACTCACTTTTTTTCATTTTCGGGAAAACTGAAGCCTAGAGGATTTCAGAGGAATTACAATTAATGAGACACGATATATACGACGTATTTTTAAGTATATTCAAAACTAGTATTTACATTATCCAAATAATGAGGTTCAACGATTCATCTTTGGGCGTCATAACTTTAGGCATCTTTGGGCGTCTTTGGTGTTTGGGCGTCATAACTTTAAATTAGGAACTTCATAGCTTTTCAAGCAACTGAAAATACGTACGCCTGAGAACAACAAGAAGTAATCAATTCAAAAATGTAGGCCCTATATCTAATTTAGGCCCTAAGCCTATGGCCAACGCCTATTGATTTAAATAAAAAATCCTTATTCAAAATAATTTACAGGCATAATTACACCTTTAGAAATGCTGAACATTATTTGTAAAAATCACATTGTTGGAGCTAACTTAAAACATAAGATTATATTCTAAATGTGTCATAATCGGAGAACAATGGGAACTTTTAGCAAAAAAAAAAATCGCGATAATAAGGAAATAAAATAAACTTGTAGTGGTGTTGCAACAACCTACACTTTCTCTAAAATCTGTAATGGCATCGCAAAATTGTTCTTCTACACGAACCTGCAAAAGTGTTTCCACCGAAAATTGTTTTTTCTCTGCGCCGAACTGAAGACTAACTCACGTCCTTGGTGTTAACTCCCCACGCCTTTTACTTCATCTTAAACATCACGCAGTTGCTCGGCCGTACTCATTTTTGCCGAAGCAACGTTAAAACTCAAACATTAAAAGACTAATTGTCTCGGCATTTGTAACTTTCGCAGTTTTCAAAAACTCGGACCGTTGAATGAAAATGAGACCTGCGTTATTTTTTAATCGTCTTTTCCTGTGGCAGAGGAAAAAATTAGAGAAAAATTTAGAGTCATATTTGGAGAAAGGTTTATTTTATACAAATTACATTACCTTCAAGCAAAAATTATGCAAAAACTTGTAGTTTTTTTTAAAAAATGGTGTGCAGATAGGATTTTTAACAGATTTCATTTAAGACAAAAGTCTATATTTTAAATATTGGAATTTCAAATTGTTTTATAGTAATTTTTTGCATTTTTGAAAATACAGAAATTTTGCCGAAAATACATCAACACCACATTTTTGCGATTGCGTAATAACAATTTTGGAGGAATTCATCTGAACAGTTCAGGCGCTAACGTTGTTCGTGGTCAGATGGACAGACAGACGTTCTGACAATTTAAAAGGCGTTCCGTTAATCGATTTTTAGATATCAAGGATCCACAAAACGTGGATTATGACTATTTAACATATTAGAAGAAATAATTTACTATGTATATGAACAAGAGTTATCCACTTTCTCATTGTTAGGGTTCAACAATAAGAATTTTCTGTCAAAAAATCCCCAATTTTTGTCGCACGATTACAATACCATATCTTTCCTAGATACGTAATTGGGCGACAAAGTAAACGAAAAGAGTACTGGGTACATCATATGTCCACATTGAAGAAGTTTATAATTGCCTACACAGACTGAACTACAAAAGTGTCCGAAAAACGTCAGAAACTGAACAATAAACGAAAGAAAGAAGAATAGAAAATAAAAGAAGATGAAGAATAATTTGAGCTGAATAGAATAGAAAATTGCTACCGATGTAGCGTTTATTTCTATTCTTTAACACTAAAATAATTTTTAAATTCTTTACGTATTAATCTCGCAAACTAATCATGTGTAGCATTTATTCAATCTATCTATATTGGATTCAGGGAGATATGCTGATCCCCATCCCGATTTGACCCATTCTACACGATCTAGGCACACCTGAAAGTTTCAGAACGGCAGGTCGATGTCGTGGGTCCGTTGGCCCCTACTTTTGGAAGCCGCGCACTGCGAGCGCGCTCCTGCCGCCGCACCTCCGCGGAAATGGTCCGCGTCGCGCGCAAATAAACGCGTCCCCTTCCACTCTCCCCCGACACGCGGCTGCGGGAAAGCTCCCTGGGCTACAGTCGCTCTCACCACCCTGCAAGCTAACCTCTACCAACAACGATGATGTCCTGTGACAGAAAAGTTTCTGCCTCTGGAGAATTGATTTTTTCTGTTTACGGAGGACTCAACTGCTTTGGTTGTTAGAGAGGTGGTGCACGCCATAGTGGATTGCACAATCGATCTTCTGCGCAAGCGCAGATGCACTAAAGTGATGCAAAACTTGAACTGCGCTTGCGTAGAAGATCCCCAATAGTTCTTTAACGTTCGAGGGTCCACAAACTCTCTATTATTACTTTAGTGTAGTGCACGTCTTATTGTGAGTCATAGCTGCTCATAGCTGCTGTGCTCATCTTCGCCAGAGTTTGAGATCCAACGCCCACCTACCTGAGAACGTGAAGACGCCCACCTACCAAAAGAGGCTGAATTCGACCTAGGAATCTCTCTAGTGATGAAAATCCGCCATCGTCGGGTCTAGAACCTTAAACCTGCTGGTCTACGGACGTTGAATTACCGATTCAGTCGTGCGCTATAGCACACATA
>BLKR01015206.1:0-95047 GCA_011170035.1 Teleogryllus occipitalis | reverse complement strand
TACCCCACTCACGGTGTCTCAGCTCACTGTGACTTCCATTGGGTGGTGACTGTTTGAACTGCTATATGCGGTAGCCACGGCAAAGGTGCTTTTTTCCTAGTTGCTGTTTTTTTAAATTTATTAATTATCTTTGTGTTTTTTTTAAATAGTGAGTCTCCACCCTTTCTTTTGTATCGAGAGCTACTACAATTTTATTCGATTTTTATGATGTATTTACCTCATCGGGTACAATTTTTAACGTCAATAACATTTTGTACAGTTTAATGACCGCTAAATTTGTTGTTTTTACTTCTTTTCATACTCTTATTGCTCCCGTGTTTGCTTCAGGTCAGGATACACCAAATAAAAGTATCCAAAAACGTTCCGATCGGTTCAAATCTATCAACTTCAAACGTATCTACTCACTCTCAAATGTTCGCTTCGTCGTGCATGTGAGGAGAATTCAGTGGTTCAAATGCGACGTCGCTCATGTTCGCGAACAAATGGTGAAGTTCATGAGTTCCACGAGTTGCTTCTTTTAACGCAAATTTTCCCATTCTCCGTGCTGTCGACGTGTGACTACTTCTAGATTAATTTCCAGTGAGAGCCAAGTGGCCGTAACTGCGTACGATCTCAGACCATCGTTGTGTTACCCGATATTTCCTTACAAGGCGTCACAAGTTCAGACCTAGACACTTAATATGACACATTAAGGGAAGTTGAAAAAAACACCTATACAGTGGTTCCTCAAAAAACTCGAAAAAGTTTAAGACGTTTAAAGGTTTCATACTCATACGTCATATCACACACACACGTAATACACATTTGAAACACCCAAGATCGTGCTATGATTTCTAGGAGCCCCCGGCCATCCCGGAACAATGGGACTGGCAAACGGCGACGGTTGAACGGCAGCTGATTCCGCGCCAGCTGATGTTAAGGTGACACCGAGCAACTGCTCGCGTAATTCCGAGCAACTAATGCCTTCGGCGAATATTCGCTTATTTGACGTGTCCTAAAGTCGGACATGCGTCACTCGCCATATATCAAGCAACTCATCCACACTTCTTGGGATTCGGCGAAGCGGTTGCTTGCTAGTCGCTGAATAACGAATGTGTGGAGCCGCGTTTAGAGCTGAAAATGGCGCAAGTTTAGTAGGCAAATAAAATTGCCGATATGGCACTGATCTTTACTTCACGAATACAATTAACTCCGATTATAGTGAACTTCTGGGCACTAACCTTTTGGGTTCACTACATCCGAGGTTCACTATATACGACGTTATCAAAATTAAATAGAATTTCTCTATAACGATTGATTTTATTAGCATAGACATACTGCAAAGTACATTAACAGAACGAATTAAAAATTTCAATATCTTTATTTGTCCTTTAAAAAATTCACTAAGATTGAAATTGAATCAAGCAATCGCACGTCGTCGCCGCCAGTTGTAGCAAACGCAGGACGCGACCTTTGCTTCCGAAGGGAAACTGAGTGATAAAGTTATCAGAAAGGACCCCATCCTGGATCCGCTACTTTGACCTTAGGGGACATTTCTTCTATTACGACCTTTGATCGACGATATTTTTTTCAAGCTGCCTAGGGTTGGAAATTGTGGCACTGAGGCGATTCTTTTCCAGAAAGAAACTAATTTCCAGGAGGTTGTGTATCCTACGTTCACTATAGCCGAGGTTGAGGTTCACTATAACCGAATCTTCTTATGCATTCTTGTAATGTAAGTGAAACGGGACCAGTGTTTTAACTTCACTGTAACCGAGGGTTCACTATATTCGAGTTCACTATAACCGGAGTCGACTCTTACTTCACATGGCACATTTAGCTTTTTAATAGCAAACGTGAACTGTAGTGGAAATTCAGGGGCCATAGGTTGAGGTCCCGGGGCACAACGCCAGAACGACGTCGCGTGCGCAACGCCAGGAGATACAGCGAATCTCAAAGCCGTGCGCACCTTCGGTAGCAGCCCAAGCCGGCTAGGATGCCGGTGGCGGGGCAGGGGAGTGCCTGCGTCGTTGCAGGGGGTGGGGCGTGGAGCGTGGGACCAGGACGAGGGGCAGGGGGGCGAGGCGTGGCGAGGAGCGACGTGGCGCGGTGCCTCTCACGCTCAGTCAATCCCCTGGGAGCTCGACGCGCGCCGGTAAAGCACGTCTGATGAACAGCGTTGGCGGCAGCGGTAGTCAATTTCCCGCCGACGTAGCAGCTCGGGACTTCGATCGCCAGCGCGCCGACTGCCCCCACCACCACCCCCTCGCCACTCCCACCGACCGACGGCGCGACTCCTCCCGCCCCGCCGCCAGCGCTTCCGCCACGCTTCCGCCCCCGCCCCCACCCCCACCTCCGCCCCCGCCAGCGCCGTCACCGTCGCCGTTGCCAGCGCCCCAACCGCAACCTGCCGCCGTCACAGTCACAATTAGGACATTGAACCGGAACCACACCGCCTAACTAGCTAGAGCGAACGAAGTTGTCGCCCGAAGGAGAACTGTACAAGTCGGCTACACTGATAGCAAAAAGTGAAGTTTCCTGAACGGGACCAGCAGAATGCCAAGGACATTCGTACGATTTCTTGACACCCTCGCCGACAATTATTTTCCGACACTTTTCCTTTTCAATGTTGTTTAAAAATATGGGTAGTTTTCGCGAAAGTTTGAGTGACTGCAACAAACAATTTGTAAACAAGATTTTTGCCAAAAATTTAGGATATTTTTATTTTTTTACTCAAATAATGAGAATCGTATCAATAGGCGTAGGTCATACTTTCGTTAAAAATTTGGAATTATGAAAAAAATTTCAAACTTGGCCTGTCATTGAAGCTACAGCTTTCGTATAATGCAATCGGTTCCTGAATTTTATATCTTTAAAACATTTCCGTAAGTTTTTTGAAAAACAGGTGGTCTTGAAGCAAATTTTAGTTATGAATTGATTTTATTATGTTTAACAAGAAAATAAGAAATTAATAAGAAATTATAATCGTTTCCATCCGTCTGCCCCGTAGCCTAGGGATTACAGTTTGGCCTACAAATGACAGGGTGAAGTTCGATTTACACCACACCCAGGAGAAAATTGTTTCTTAAAATTTATTTGCGAGGGTAGAGGCTCTTATGAATATAGTAAAAATTCAAAGTCCAAGAACTTTAAAAATTCGCAAATTCCCAGTATCAAACTTTCGTGTTTCTTTTTTTGAAGCGTGTTTCACGATATTGCTGAAAAATTAGTAGGATACCACTTGCAATATTACAAATTTACCTAAATGTTACAAATAATACGATAAAATAAGTCCTGCGTAAGACTACTAGTTGCACCTTTAATATTAAAATTAGATATTCCTTTGTTAACGCAAATTATTCCCGAATATTAAATCTTCAAATTATTTTTAGTACACATTTTTGAAAATTATAATTTTGGCGAAATTTCGATCGGTGTGCAAGTAACTCATTATTATACGCCTTTCTGATGCAACAAAAATTGCCTGCGTCGGCCCTACAAGGCGTCATTGAGGACGAAGCTTCTACGAGGAAGTTCGGCACACGAGAAAGGACATTGAGGGAGAATCAAGCCGTTGCGGTGTAAATCGACCCGTTACCCTACTGCCGCTATTATGTAGGTCGCTGTGAGCTTTCTCTTTGCAAGTAGAAAGAGAGGACCTTAAAACCATGAAGACCATTATGGTAATAGAATAGATTATTGTTTGATACAGCATTCATTTTCTGAAAAGCATTCGAGTGGTCTATTATATACAAAGGAATTGTACTTTGAAAGCAAACTCCATTCTCAATTATTTTATCTTCTCATCACCTCCTTTCTTTCTCAATCATTTGTTTTTTAATACTGAAAGAAGGTTACTACCCATATATTGTTCAGGGAAATTATAGCAGCTAACTCTACACTAAATTATTGGAAAAAAGACTTGATCTTTACAAAGTTATACTTCAACTGTAAACAATATCGAATGCCTCTTCATTTTCGAAAGTTTCATCCAAGTAGATAAGAGCCAGGATTCCATGCATAGGAAAGAAGAGTAAAAATTATACATTCTAACGAAGTTTTTACGTATTTCTGAAGTATTCCATAAATGCGACTGCTGGAATAACAGACACGTTTACTGATGCAAATGCACATTTTTGTTCAAAGGTTATCACTATTTATTTTACATTGAAAAATTAAAAACTCTGTTTGATTTATGAAAGGCAAGTAAAATATGTGCACGTTTCTTGGCAATTTTTTAACATGAAATATTTTCTTCTATGCAAAAGGCTCTAGTAATAATGAAATTGCAAAGCTTTTCGGTGAAAATAGTGACTAAAAAGCATTTAATGAATTAAATTAACAATATGAAAATGAAAGTAAAAAAATATGATACTACGAAATGGGAACCAAAAACACTGCTATTTCTGTAGGAGAAAGGAACATCTATAATACTAAATTCCTATGCGAAAATTGAACGAAATCTGTGCACTCACCAGTGATGTGAGAGGTCTTTATAGTTAGATACCAAGGAACTGGGGGAAAATCCAAAAACAATTAAACAATTTCGATTTTGATTGAAGAAGGACATATTTGATTGTTATTCCGTCTATTCTCATGCTGCGTTTGCCGACTGAAATTTCACTCAGTGCATCACTAGTTATGGTATGGTTACGTCATACAATAGCAAAGCTTTGTATGCAATTGCAAAGCTTTGGAAAAAACAGTGCGTCATAAATATTGGTTATTCACATTATGCGTTAAGGAACAGCTTTTGTTTTTATTCTTGGCAGGTAAAGTACTGTTGTACCGTATGAATACTATACTATGTTATTGCAATATTTGTGAAAGAGTTTTAGCTAAAATAGTTAATTTATTGCGGTGATATGCGACACTGTTTTATTTGTTGTTTTAAGCAGTGTGCATACTACTTTTGGAAAACCATTTTGTGTAGTATTCTTCAGCTGCATTATGCTGTTGCAGACCACTAGAGAAACGTAATTTTCAGGGAATAAAATCCCATGGATTTATTTCTGGTGAAACGGCCGTCCAGAACCACCGGAACAAAATAGTTAAACAAAGAAAAAAAGCACTGAACTAACATTTCCTCTTAACTGTCTCTACGTTTGTAATGTCTTTTATAAAGAACCGATGAATGTGTAACTATTTCTAATAACTATTTATTAATTTGTGGCGCTTTCCTAGACTTAATTGTTTTAATCGGCGCATTGAAATGACATATTCTTTACAACTAGTGATGCAACGACAAATACTTTCTCATATTACTTCTAAATTTGTCATTTTCCAAAAAATCACGAAAATGAGATCCACGCCATTCTTGTAAGCATCCCTGCTCATATCCGTGGGAAAAGGTTGAAGAAAATATTGGTCTGTTTAAAAAAAATAGAAATTTCATAAATTTCAGAGACAACCTAGGCTGTACTAATTTTGTACTTAATTTTTATTTAATGTACTAATTTTTTCAAAAAAAATTCATAACCTTTTTAAAGAGCTGTTCGATTACAACAGACTTTGTCTAAGGCTCAAATCTCCATCTTCAATTTTGTAGTTTTGAAATGATACATTTTTGCTGTTTCCGAAAATACGGAGGGTTTTCCGAAAATGGAACTAGCATCTTATTATTTTCTATCTTTTCATGCATGTGAGGAGAAAACTTCAAGAACACATTTGAAACGACTTTTTAGAAAATTGTTTAAAAAACATTTAAATTGTCCATATTTCGCGCAAAATTACACGAAAATATCTCGTTTGGAAAAATTGAACATGACCTTATTTCAAGGTCTCTCTTTGAAGAACATATTTCATTACGGGAAAAATCTTCAATATAGTTGTAGGCAGACGCCCAAAAGAAATTGCCCCTCTGCATTTTTCAAAACATCAGGGATTTCAACGAACATGATACTTATCCCAATTTCTTGATGTCCTTTAAGCTAATCCAGGACAAAGTTTTCTCAAAAAAATTGGTGTCATTTTTTAAGAAAACTTGAAAATGTTTTTAAGGCTTAATGTAAAGTACCCTTAAAATCAAAATATCCGTTTGAAACTCCCAAAATCCTTGTTCCTTCAGATCGATCCGGGAATATCAATTTTGGAGGAAATAGACTGACAGGTTGACCACAGGCGATCGGACGGACGTTTTGCCGTCAAAGAATTTTTCGATATCAAAGACCCTCAAAACATGGATTCTGGCAACACCATGTATTAGAGGAAGTAATTTACTATATAAAGCAAAGGGATTTATTAACTTTTTGTAACCAGGGCCCGGCAAAAAAGCGTAAATTCTTGAAAATTAGTACAGTAAAAGTTTGAAAAAATGCGTAGAAGATGCTAATTCAAAAAGAAGAGAAGACAGTGTGCCTAGCAAAATCTGGATTTTTATAGCAATTGCTAAAAAAGAAAGGCTTATTCTTTTCCACAGTATTACAACTTTTACCATTTTAAATTTTAGTAGTGTTGGTCTGCCCTTGCTAGAAGCGATGTTAGTGGCTGCCAACAGCACTGTACAAGCAGCTTGTACAGTGTTGAGAGACATGTTCTGGGGCGGTATTTTGCTGGATCAGCTCTGTGTTCTCTTTGGAGAGTAGATACTTGATCCCTTCTGTCAAGAACGGAGGCATCCTCTCCGGGTTTTCCAATACACCAGTGTAATACTTAACAAGATGTTTATGGATTCCGGTGAATTTCCTTAACCAGAAATTGTGCAATATGACAGGCCCTGGTGCCTTCCAGTTGAATGTTTTATCAGAGCTATTTTCAACTATATTACTATTATTATTATTATTATTATTATTATTATTATTATTATTATTATTATTATTATTATTATTAATTTTACTATTATTGATGATGAATACTGATGACACTAAGGTGGAAATCTAAAAAACATAATTCCATATATCCTTGAAAGTAAAATAACGGATCATTACTTAATAGGCTTTTCCTGCAATATCTTTAATAAAAGAAAGTTTGTAGATAAAATTACTAAAAAATATGTATATATCTGTAAAAGCCAACTGAAGAACGAACTACTGAAATGAAATGAATTTGAAAAAAAAACACCAAATGAAATGTATAAGGCAATCAAAAATATATTTGCTAGGTCTATGGTTTTAAAAGAATCAACTACACAAGAAAAATGCGATTATAAAACCTTGGATAGATTCTGAGATTAATAACTTAATAAAACATAGAGATAACCTCTTTATGACATGGAAGAGAACATCAGGAAAAAATAAAGAACTAAAAGCATCACTTAGAAATAATTATAAAAAAATTAGAAATGAAATAACTCATCAGATTTATATACGAAAGAAAGAACAGTTTAGGAAAATATTTGAAAACAATAGACATGACAGTAAAAATACTTGGAACACTATAAAGAAATTGCTAGTCGTACCTGAAAGAAAGTCATTAGATGATTTTGTTATTAGGAATTCGGGTAATAAAAATACAATAGAAAAAGTAGTGAATAACCTCGCAAATACGTTTCAACAGCAAACTAGCAAAATAGAACATAAATGTAATTTAGCCGTTTTAATAGATAAGGTAGAATCAACACAGGGCAACTCATTCTTACTTTCAGAAATAACATTAGAGGAAACATACGCATTAATAAATGGGATGGACAGCAACAAATCTCCAGGTATGGATAAAATAACAATGAGAGACATAAAGCAGAACATAAGCTCAATAGCACCTGTAATTATGAAAATAATTAATCACAGCATTAATAAGGGCAGTTTCCCAGAAAATTTAAAAGAATCAATAATAAGACCAATTCACAAAGGGGACAGTCTCAAAGAGTATGAAAATTAGAGGCTAATTTCCATTCTAAACTCGATTAGTAAATTATTTGAATATATATATATATATATATATATATATATATATATATATATATATATATATATATTTAAAAAATTATCCAACATGTTAGAGAAATATCAAATATTAGACAAATATCAATTTGCCTACCAAAAAAACGAAGGTACCATAGAGTTGTTAGAAAGTCTAGTTGAGCAATTGAATCAGAAATCACACAATGGATACCATGTCATGTCCTTGAGTATCGATTTGTCAAAAGCATATGATATAATAAATCACACAAAAATTTGACATGCATTAGAGAAAGTAGGAGTAAGAGGAAAAGTGCTACGACTACGGGAGATCCTATAGAGTAAAAATTTATAACATTTTTAGTGAAAGGAAAATAGTTAAAATGGGAATCCCACAGGGCAGGTTTTTAGGACCGATATTGTACTTGTAAACGATGTAAGAAATTACCTAAAAACCAGACCTTATTATATATTTACTGATGAAAAAATGATAATATTTGCAAATAAAGACCAAAAGACGGCAGAAGAAGACATATAAAAGGAATATGAATTTTCAAAAATGGTGCCATGATAAGGGATTAATTATTAATAAAAAAGACGAAACGTTCACATGTCACAATACCTCCCATTAGTAAAACACAAGTGTACTCAAGTGAGGGTAAGGAGTGTACTCAATGGCACCTGTAATGATGAAAATAATAAATCACAGCATTAATGAGGGCAGTTTCCCAGAAAATTTAACAGAATCAATAATAAGACCAATTCATAAAGGGAACAGTCACAAAGAGTATGAAAATTAGAGGCTAATTTACATTCTCATGAAACCATTGGTACTAATGAAAACCATCTCCTTGTTTTTGTTTTTAAGGTAATGGTTTTAGTTGTTTCATTTTTGTTTTTTTGTAGTTTATTCTGTACACTGTAATGCGTTTTTCATGGCAAATAAAGTCAAATTATTATTTTTATTATTATTATTTTTATTATTATTATTATTTTTATTATTATTATTATTTTTATTATTATTGTTAATTTTTTCTCCCCTTGACATGCGTAGTTCCGCCGGCCGGTTATTAGATCCGCAGAAGGATCTTGTAAAAGCCCCGCGCCATCCTGCTGACCGGCGGATGCTCCACTTGGCGCACGGTCGCTCCCAGTGGACGGTGCCCGTGGACTCGCAGCCCCCGCCTCCCTCTGGGTCGGCGTCAATATAGGACGCGCCCTTTGCCAACCTTATTTCCACGGGGGAAGAATTTAGTTTGAGGCTCGCTGCGTTTCCTCGCGTTGGTCCAGTCCAGTCCAGTTCAGCTTGCGGGGGCGTCCAGCCACACTCTCTCAATCGCCTGACAGATGTGAACAAGATTGTTTGATAGAGATTGTTTTAGGAGTTGCTGGTGGTAAATTCGTGAGGAAGATGTGCGCGCTAAAATGTCGCTTTTGTCTATCCTTAAAGATATTACCTAAAACGATTTTTTTGGGATATTTTATGTACGCGCATTACAGCAATAGTTGTCATTTAGAAACATTTAGACATCGAGACAAGTTCACAATAAATACTACAACAGATTCATGTAAGCCTTAGGTAAAAATGTTTTTTTTTAATTTTACTTTCGCGTACTTTATTAATTTATATATTTTATCTATTTAACTTAAATGCATTGTGGAAAAATGCATCATGTTCTCGTTTCCTCCAGATCCCAAAGCTCTTCTTTTACAATGATAAGTTCAGTTATAAACCAAATTGCGTTTTTACCAAAAGTGGATAACATTTTATTAAGATTCTTAAACCACTGACGTTGTAGATCCATTCTTATTCTTTCACCAGTACTTGTTCTTCCCGCAAATTGTTGTGGTATTTCTATTAGATTATGTTCAATGCCAGATTTTGTAGGTACGAATTATTTCTCCGGATTTTTAAAACGTGAACTCTAATATTTTCGGATTATTCAGTGTGTGGAAAAAATGAAATATGGATGAACTTTCTACATACATTTTCTTTATTGAATATCAATTCATTGTAGGAAAAAACAATTGAAGATAAGTCGATAGAAATTGAAGGAATCTCGGATAGACAGTAGTAAACCAAAAATCAAATTTATGGGAAACGAGAAAAAAACTCCTACCTTCCTTATTCAGCAAATTATATGGAATTGTATATTGTGGAGAAATACTTTTACTAAATATGAATCATAAAATGTAATTGTGAGTGAATAAAACAATATATTTAATTAGTTACAAGAAAAAGAAAAATGGCCATATGTTATTCTTGCATAAAAATTGCAGATTACATAAATACATTTGCTAGTAAGCATGTAGTATGGGCACAGATGGGTACGAGAAACTTGCAAAAATAAAATTACTTGTATTTTACATATTGCATTGTTATTCCTTTATACAATGGAAACATCTGAACCTCTAACAAACGCTTTACCAAAGCGTAGATACCATATATTCTAGATTAACCAAACACATTCTCCAAACACATTTGAAATACTG
Organism: Teleogryllus occipitalis; assembly: GCA_011170035.1. Lineage (NCBI taxonomy): Eukaryota > Metazoa > Arthropoda > Insecta > Orthoptera > Gryllidae > Teleogryllus > Teleogryllus occipitalis. Next base: position 84,740 of record BLKR01015206.1, on the reverse strand, counting down.
GAAAAAACAGCTGGTGGCTGATCATTCATCATTCATCACACACACTGCTGTTATCTTCATTTGTCCATGACTAATGCCGTTTTTACCGGAAACACTTTGGACATATGTTCTTCCAGAAACACTATTTTTCTTCGTTTTCTTTGGGAATAATGCACTTTAGGCCGGGTCGATAATATCTACCGATGCATAAAAGTTCACACACGATGGCCGCACTAACTCAATTTTCTCAGTTTCGGACTGATTCTGTTTTCCCGGAAACTCTTGGATTGTAACTAAATAAAACATGTGTCAGTCAGTTTTGAATGTAAGAGAAATTATTATTGGAAAAACATTATAGTTGCAAGAAAAAAAATTATAAATTCAAAATTAACGAAAAAATTGTACAAAATACTAAAGTGAAATGTGATTACTTTTGCACATTGACTAAGCTTCATTTCATTAGTCATTCTTCATTCATCAGTCAGAGAGAAGGACAACAGCACAAATTTTCTGGCAATATTTATAAATTTTGCAATTTTCAAAAAATAAATAAGTTCAACGAAAATTAAACATGCCCCAATTTCTAAGCGTCCTTTGTGATTTCTTTTCTGAAGATGAAATGTAATCCAAAATTTTGACCCATTTTTGAGAAAACTTTCCAATTGATCGATTTTTTAAAACTATTTCACTATATGAAGGTTCCAGAAAACATGCGTACGGACTATGGAATTATTGGAGGACATAATGATACTTTTGGAAATAAAATTTATCCACATCATCGGTATCAGGGCCCAAAATATGAATTTTTCTGTCGAAAAAGCATTACAATACTTTCCCTTTCATAAGCAAGTAATATGCGAGAAAATAAAAATTAGATTAGATTGATTGATTGGCGATTGCAGGCACATGAACTGTTAAGGTCATTAGTTCCATAAGTGTACTGAATGTAATTATCACGGGAAGTGGCCATGATCTTGCCCCCGGTGGATGGTGAGACCCGTCGGCTTCCTGGGGTAGGTCTCTGACCACCAGCGGGGCACATATCCAGCCGGGACAAGCTCTAAGCTTTCGACTGATCTTCCTAAATGTGTGGTAGTGTAGTGCTCGTAAGTGTGTGTGTGTGTGTAAGTAAGGGGTGTGGATAGGACAAGGAAGAAGAAGGAAATATCGCTTGCCGCCGTGGCCCGTTTGTTAGGGTACTTCTCAGACATTCGCCTGTATTGATCGGAGAAACCTCGGAAAACTACCAAAGAGAACAGCAAGCCGCTAGAATTCTCGACCCAACTATTCTGTCGAAAATCCTGTCACTGTCCTGTCATTAACGAAAATTCTGTCTTTGTCGGAACTCGTACTCCAGTACCTCCCGGTCAGGGCACAGTAGGTGATCAATTGATGCACTGAACCACCTAAATCGGATTTTATTAAATTTTAGATTAGAATGTAGTTAGTTAATTACTTATTTTTCGTGGCAGGACTCGGGCCATCAGACCCGCCCTCCGTCTGACCACTACGCTCCGTTTACCATATAGCGGAGAAAGAAGGTATTATGTTGGGCGACGAAACAGTCAATTTGAATTTAGCTCAGAGACTTCTTTTAGGCTTGAGGATCTTTTACATGCAGTAAATCTACTACATGGGGCAACCGGCTTTACTTCCCCTCCAGAAGAAGGCGTACGGACGTTTTTTTCGCCCTTAAAATCCCACGGGTTCGATCGGGTTTGAAACGTTAACCGTTACCCACAGGATACGCAAACTGTTGTAGTACCGTAAATGTACTAAGTTTTCTTCACTCATATTTTTATCGTCATATTTGTGGTTTTGATTTTTAACTCAATCTTAGTGAATCGATCAACTTTAAGAAACCTTATTGAATCGATTTTACGAACTAATGTTCAACTTTTATGAACAGATGTTCGCTTTTAACTCGTCACCAAAACCAATTCCGCCACCACAAGCACCGGTCGCGACAACAAGCACAAGTTTTTGTACCGTCCTTTGATACATTCAATGAAACAATTTTAGAAAATTAAGCCGTTTTGAGAAAATTGTAAAATATTGTCTATATTTCAGAAAATATTACTGCAAAACTAGTCATATTTTCGAAAAATTGTATATTATGTCATGATTTGCTTTTTAACACATTTAATTTAAAAAAATCTCCATCATTATTGTAAATGTAACAAGACGCCAAAAATCTTTTGTACTTTTAACCTTTTTGAAAAAGAAAAAGGATTTTGACGATAGTGCAATTTTTGAAAAGTTACTTAGGCTATCCAAGGAAAGTTTTTATCGAAAAATTTGGAGCCAGTTTTTACAAATTTCTGAAAATGTTGAAGCTACATGTAAAGCATCCCCCAAGACCCAAATATCAATTACAGACTCGCAGGGCCACGAGTTCATTAAGATCAATACCGGAAGAAATTTTCTGATCCACTTAGTAGGTACTAGATTTCGCCTCAGACGGACAGCACGTCGGACGGAAAGTTGGACGGAACGTAACGTCGCACGAAGAGATAAAGAGAAGGACAAGCGGGTAGAGGGCAGACGCAAAGAAACGCACACGGTTAGAACGGCAGACGTTTTGCCGTCAATGGGTTTTTCGGTATCATGGACGCATGAAACGTGGATTTAGACGAAACAATTTTCTATATGCTACATTAAATAGCATACACTTCCCACTTTCGTGTAACTAGGTATATCCTAGGCATTTTTGTATCCCCTTTGTTCACTAGACTTTCATCATGGATCATGAAGTTCATTTTCTGCATTTACTACCAGCAATTGCTAAATTGCTCCATCGTAATTTACAAATTGTGTGTAGAGCTGAATAGAGCTTCTGAGAGCAATTAACGAGATACTAGATCTCCTAGAGACATGATCCCCAACGTCTTGAGGGCACTAACTGTTGATCGTGGCATTGCCCCAGAGGTTCCAACCACCATTGGCAGGATTCTGGCGTTGGGCACTCCAAGAAGTTGGGCTGCTAGGGGAATGACTGGTTGGTACTTTACCAATTTTTCCTCCCCTGCTTTTAGAAGGCTAGACCCATCCTCATGGCGGACATTCACATCGACCACGGAGACCCTCTCCCGGCTTTTTATTACCGGGTCAGATTTGAGTCTTACCCCTTCAGCTACGGAGAAAGTGGCTTCCGTGGACACAACAGTGTCTGATTTCCGGAGCATCTTCCCCTCTATAAAGTTGTCTCGTCATGACGCTTTATTCTTGCTGGTTTCGTAAAAATGCACTAACCGAGGATGTGATTCATGGTTTCTACCGCTGTAATGCACTTTCTGCAGTATACATCCTCTCTGGGTCTTCCTCTACTATGAGTAGTTTTATTGGCAGCGGTATTTGATCTCAATTGGAGTGCAGTGATAAAAAAACAGGTTTTAGATTATAATAATTAAAAAAGGCATTTCCAAACGGATCGTTTATATGCGCTTTAACCGCTCCCCCTTGGGATCCCAGCTTCTGCCAGGCGGCTACCTCGTCATCAGCGCATTTCTTCTTAAAAGCTCTTAAATCGTGTTCAGTATAGGGCGGGTCGAGTCTCAATGCTTTGGCGGTTTTAAATGTCCGTTGGTAGAAACTCGGGCAGGAGCTCAGCCATCTGCAAATAGGGTCTGCAGATATTTATAGTCGTAATCCTAGGTTCAGCGCTGCCGTAGGAACGTGTTGGGCGAGCCGCAGAAATCCCAGTCATCCGTTTCTCTTGGTAAAATAAGCCATCTGCAGTACTCATATGCAGGTGAAGGAACTGTTTGACTGCCACTCCGATTTGACAATCCGCTTCCCTGAGCATCGACATAGGTGGCATCGATTAAACTAATTGGTAGGGGTAATGTGGCTTTATGTAGGTGTGAAGTAATGCCAACTTCTGAGTGGGCTTTAAATGCGACTTCTGTAGCCTCGTCACTGCTTCCATCAAATTCGATATGGATGCTTTTCATGGGAAGCCGTCCCAAATAGAGTAGTTCACTCCCAAGTATGTTAGGGTATGATCATCAATGACCAGGGGAATTCTTTCCCCCAACCTTTCCAGACAAGGGTCTTCAATGAACCAGGATCGTTCAAAGATTGTAATTTGGAATGATAAACACTTCGCGACGAACAATGTCCTTCCGGAGGCCCAAGATATTGCACCACAATATCAACCAATTCTTGAGCTCCTGAGGTTAGAGGAAGTAAATTACTACAAATAATTGTAGGATTGTATTCCGTTTGTGTTTACTAGGGCCCAACAATTAGTTCCTCTGAAGAAAAATTGCAGTTTTTTGTGCAGAATTATATTTTCTCTATACTGCATAAGTATTATGCAGTGGTGCTAAAACGACACGTACTTTCTCGCCCGTATTTTCATACAAAATTACGCAAAAACTACTCAAATTTTAGAAATATTATACGCAAACTTATTTTAAAATTTACCTTTCAGGAATAGATTTCAATAATGGGAAAACCTCTTTCTTTATCACTGTAGTTGTAGAAAGACGCCGTAAAAATTTTGAACTTTTGCAGTTTTCGAAAAATCAACGTTTTCAACGAACATGAGTCCTGCACCATTCTCTTAAACTCTTTCACACTATCCAACTACAAAATTTAATCAAAACGATGGAGTCATTTTTTTTTATTTGAGAAATATTCTAGGGACTTCATGTAAAGTACCCCTTAAAATTAAAATATCGTTTTGAAATTAAAGGAGCCGCGATATAAGCTAGATCTATTGGAGATTGTAATATTTTGAAAATATCGCCAGAACGGTTTAGTTACTAGTGATCTTCATAGACAGACAGACGTTTTGCCGACATTCGATTTTTTGGTATCAAAAACCGAAAAAACATAGATTGTGGCTACACTATGTGTTAAAGGAATTTTTTAGAACGTAGAAACTGGATTTATCCACTTTTTCGTTACCAGGGTCCTGTAATAAGAATTTCCGACCGAAAAGTCGTCGTTTTTGCGCGCAGCATTACATCATTTTCTCTCTACACCGTAGTGAGTAGGTCAAAGGATATTATATACTTCTGAAAGCTGTCCTTCAATATAACATGCATTGATTCATGTCCCTGACGGTGGAGAATGCGTTGATTTTCCTCGGCTCAGTGTGATTCGTCTTAATTGAAACTCCTCTCGGCCACTGCGCGGCAGGTTAATTGAATCAACACCGGCAACTGAAGGAATATGGCAAGGCTATGCAATATCTCGTTGCTTCACACGTCATTGGCGACAGTGGTGTAGGCTCAAAAGATGTGGCTTATTTGTCGCATCCCAAAGTTTTTCGGCAGTATCAAAATTGTTCTTGAAACACCCTTTTGCAACTGTCGAAAAACTTTGGGATGCGACATATAAGCCATATACTCTTATATTAGGGTGTCCAAAAAAATTAGTATTTTTTCTGACGTATGCCCTCTTAATTTTTTGTTTGATGTCAGGACTATTATAAAGGAAATTTGAAACACGTAGAACCACGGCAACCCGTGCAGACTTGCATTGAAACTTGTCAGCATTTGCAGACTCAGCTCAACGCGAGCTGGTGTATCGACGTGCTAATAATGACTTGCTATTTTCTTAGTAAATGTATCGCTTTAAAATAGATAACTCGTGGGTGGGATTACACAGTTCTGAAATGAGTATATTTTTAATAGGGGCATGAAACATAAAACAATGTGTTCAAAACTTTCCTCAACAAATGGCTGATAAAGTGGAAATGGCACGCCCTCAAACAACTGAGGATAAAAAGCTGCGTGTTAAATATTTCTCCTCGCCAACTGTTTTGACTCTACCTTTCGAACTGTTAAAAACAATTCATCTTGTGATTTTAATGCAAATATGTATTTGCAAGCAGATTTGGCAACGCTGATCGAGAACATGCGACCTGAAACAAGTAAAATATCCTAATAGATTTCATTACTCCAAAATTAGTAGCATCGCTTGATAGGAGTCAGCTAAATATGAGATATTCCATGTATATTCTTGAAGCTACCATTGAGGCACTTGGACATAAGAATGACGAATTTTCAAGTATTTAGTAAGTACTCAATTAAAACATTCATATGAATATACGGAAAGAGCGCGCGGAAACCAAAAATGTTTATTTTAAAAACGAGGTTACAGACATTGTGACTGTTCACTGAGACTGAAAACTATTGCCTGATTTAGGTGCTCGGATATCAGTAGAAGGACGTCTTCCGATCCTTATTTCAAATGGAAATAAAGAACAAATTATTGCTGTACCAAGGTTGGACAGCTCTATAGGAAGCGAACATATGCAAGCTGCTTGGAAGGCGATTATAGACTGGAACCTTGAAGATAAAGTGAAAATTCGTTTTTGTGATGACACATCTTCAAATACAGGTCGTATCAATGGTGCCTGCGTGCTTCTAGGACAAAAACTTAGTAGAGAAATGTTAATTTTTGTTTGTCATGTGTATGAATTGGTGTTACAAAATGTGCTCGAAGGGAAATTTAGTTACGTGACCAGAAGCTCTGATCACTTTGAATCCACTTTTCAAAAACTTCCGAGATAACTGGAAAAGTGTCGATCTTGTTAAAATACTGTGCTATAGATATTATATCGTGCCTGACTGTTTCCAAAATTAGCAAAATGCTTACGTTTTTCCGACCTGAGCTGACAAAAAAATTATCCACAGATGACTATAAAAAGTTGGTAGAGCTTTATAATTGCTCTTTTAGACGGAGACAGAGAGAAAATGTAAAATTCGACCTCCATGTTCCATGCACTATGCTCAATGGACGGCGAGAGTGATTTATTCCTTGAAAATGTCACTGTTTAGTATCCAGTTGAAAATTAGGGATTAGTCATCACTGTTAGATGTCTGCCTGTGCATCGTGACATTCCACGTCAAGCCATGAATACAACGCATTTTGGCAGAAGAGAACAACATACCAAGATGTGCGCTTTTTGAAGTTAATGAAGGCTTAGGAAATGGTTGATAAAAACATTTTGAAGGCAGCGTTACATAAGTTAAGCCAGCATTTATTGTATTTGACTAATAAAGTATCTGTCTTGTCACTATTTGACGATGACGTGGACCAAGAAACCAATGTAAAAATGGTCGTAAATTTAACCAATGAAAATGTTTCAAACAATGAAAAAATTACATCCCAAAGCAGGAAGAACTTTGTAGTCCTTTACTCGAGAAAAACATGACTTTACGGTCAAAAGCAATTTATTGTTTGAACGTCTTAAAATTAATGACAATTTTCTCGACGATGGTCCCAATATGTGTTGCAATAACGCTGTTTGAAGAAGCTAGATATAAGGTTTCAACGCTTAGATCAGTGAATGATTTAGCTAAAGGAGCGGTCTTGACGCAAGACTTTCATATTTTAATTAAGGATAAAGAGGAACAGAAGCGTCCTAGCGTTTATACGCAACGTTAAAATTAACGTTGCGTAAAAGCGCATTTTAACGTTGTGTACAAGATCATAATAAGGTTTGTCCTGACTGTAAAAAGGAAACTTTGACATGAAAATTTACAAAATGATATTTTCTAAGTATTAAATAGATATGATTTCGATATATTCGTGCATTATTTACCAAATAAACATTGCGTACTAGAATATTTCCTTATTAACTCGTATAAAAGTTCAAGATTAATTTTGACATAAAATCGGAACGAGTTATCCTTATCCAATCGCAATGATGATTATTATTTGAGTTTTTGAGGTCAAATAGAACTCACGATTGCTCCGGCAAACGGAATCCATTTTCTAACCCCTCGTCTATTCGTCCGCTGAGCGTGAAAATGTGCTGAGGATGAGAGGAGAGGAGAAGAGAAGAGAAGAGAAGAGGGGTAATCGGCCTGTCACAACCATAACTCGTGCGACCGTGTAGTTCCCTCCCAAATGTAGGAAATTCCGCCCTGCAGAGAAGTCGAGAGCTACTCCATTAATTTCCTGTGCGGTTTGAAGATGTCCTTACAGACGCTGTTCTGGAACAGATGTGAGAGTCGCGATGCCACCAGAGTCTGGTTGTAAACGCTGCAGCACGCCATTACGAAATGTTTGCCGTATTACGAGGTTCATAATTTTCGTACTTTCGTCTAGAGAATCTTTTGTTTTTTTACTATATTCCATTGTTTGTAAAAGGTGTAATAGTACCAGGAGATTATCATTCCTGAGATTATCATTTATTTGCCCTTTCAATTAAGATTTTTTAATCAGTGGGAACGTACACTAACTTTTTTCGAGAATTTTTCTCAAAGTTAAAAGATCAAAGTTTTCTTAAAGTTAAATAAAGTAGTCCGGGAACAAGCAAGTTTACTTGAATGAAACGTATTAATGTCTCACACCTACGGGATGGGTTCGTTTTTATTTGAAGGTTTTGATTATTCAGCTTGCTTTATAAACGAGAAAATTCTCTTACATATAAAAATATATTGCTTACTGCTTTATTGTATCATCAGTGCCTGTACGAAGTTGTCGATTCGTGTGAATTCTCATTTTTCATCTCGCCAAAACATTTTTGTTTGATTTATTTGAAGAAAAAACAATAAAAACTGTTTATGACGTATATGGGGAGAAGAATATCTATGCACGTTTTCTTGAGTATCTGAATCCCATCCCAACATTTTAACGATAAATAGTTTAAAGTTAAAATAATAATAATATATTTTTAATAATAATTATTATTATTATTAAAAAAAGCGCGAGATTATCAACATTTGAAAAACTAGACATTTTCTTCCCCGATTAATAGAAAAACTATTTGCAACGATAAACGAACTGCGGTTTTGATTTTTCTGCATTGTGAAACATATAGTAACTCTCCCTCAGTTCTACTCCAACCACTATAAGCAATAGGAGACTACATTAAAACGTGCGCATAGTGAAGCTACATTTATGTCCAGAAGCAAAACAAGGGGCCATCTCTGCATTTGCTCAACGGATCAGGGAAGCTGGACAAAAACCTGATAGAGATATGGGTCATTGACCCGGAAGCTGAAGTACATTACTTGTTACAGGTATATTAAGTTTTTTATTATACAATACAAATGTAAACTAATTCATTATATACGATGGTTTTGTTAAAATATAAATTATTTTTCTTTCTGATGATTTGTATAATCTCTAATTGCCTCTCTTCATTAATCCTAAGCCTCTCTTCGTTAATCTAAGAATTCTACCATTACCGTGTCTTTTTATTTACGAATCAGTGGTTTTTGTAAAAAATGACTTGCTTAAGGGCGGGAATATATTTTCAGAAAATGCCGAAGTCTATTACTATAACACTCGACGTAGAAATCATTCATCAGGTGACAGTATCAACAGCTCATTACAAAAAATTCACTTTCAATACATGTACATTATTTTACAACACTTTGCCAGATGACATTAAACGATTAAATTCAATAGAAAAGTTTAAATCCCAAGTGAAATCGTTTCTGCTGCATAACTGTTTCTATACAATTAGAGACTATACTGAACATCACAAGAAAAGTAACATTAATTTTAACAATGATACATAATGCATTAATTACCATTTGGGCTGTATAAATGAGTATAAACAACCTGTAACAACTATTGTAACACAGCTTCCGGGTCAATGACCCCCATCTCGATCAGGTTTTTCGTCCAGTTTCCCTGATCCATTGAGCAAATGCTGAGATGGCCCCTTGTTTTGCTTCTGGACATAAATGTAACTTCATTTTCTGTGCACGTCTTCTAGAATTCAGTGGGAAATACAATTATTCAAATTATCGTTTCCACGTTGTCGTGGCAGGAAGTAATAAGAGCCAAAATTTATTGCTTATTTATCCTTGAAAATAGATTTTATTACATGGGAGTTTTTTTTTCTCCCTTTCAAAATTCAAAATTTATTGCTTATTTATCCTTGAAAATAGATTTTATTACATGGGAGTTTTTTTGTTTTTTTTTCTCCCTTTCAAAATTCAAAATTTAAGTAGTATATGACTTAGTGTAGGGATCACAGAATTTTGAAAATGTGCACACAATACACTTTTCCCCATAGCACGTCATACGCAGTTTTTAACTGTTTTTTGACGTAAAATAAATAAATAAATAAATTGTATATAAACAGTTGTGCAGCAGAAAATATTTTGCTTTTAAGTTAAATTTGTGTACAGACTGTAATTGTTTAATGTCATCCGACAATGCGTTGCAAATTATCGTACATGTATTGAATGTGGATTCCATGTAGTGAGCTGTTGATACTGATACTTGATAAACTTTTTTTCTACGACCTGTGTTGTAATTATAAATATCAATATTGCATGAAAATAAGTTCCCGCCGTTAAGTAAGTCAGTTTTGACAAATACTACAGATTCTTAAATAAATAGACAGGAAGGCAATGGTATGATTCCAAGCTCAATGAAACGAGGCTTGCAGGGATTCTTTCACAATGATGTCTTTTGATCTGAGCAGGGGAAGTCTTTTAAATATTTTCCCAAACAGATTATTGTCGTGTTTTAAGCCCATTACAGAAACTTTTATAAAATACTTTTTCCCCATTTTGCATTATGTGACTTTTCAAAACTTGTGTTGTACTTTATACCTGAAAATATAATTAATGAATATTTGTGTTAGGAATGATAGAATATCTTTGGAAAAATATGTTGTTGTGTCTCTGTAATGATCCGATTAATTTAAAGTATCAAGAAATATTATTCGCGCCGCAAGTCTTCCTACACTGTAACAGGCGCGGCTTTAGGAAATATTTCAGGGTAAACGCTTCTAAAAAAGTAAAGGAAATAATTTTTAATTGAATGTATCGATGATAGTAACTTTAATTGATACTATATTACTTTTAATTTAATTGTTTTAATAATTAATAAATAATTTAATATCAAAACATTTAATCGACATTTTTATAACTTTATACAATTTTTATGTTAGAAATACGAATTTTAATTTATGGAATTCCTATTTCGGAGATGTTTTTAAAAACTGTATTATAGTAAGTTTTGAAATCAACTCGTATTTATTGACGTTTCAGGAATTCAATTTGTGTCAAATAAAAAAGAAGTAAAGTTAACGGACGATTCGTCTGCTGATTTGCAGATCTCATCAGTGCTGCAAGTAAAACTAATTTTGAAGAAAAGCAACAAAAGTGGTGAAAAGTAACCTGAACCAGTAACAGACTCATCCGGAATCTTTGCTTTTTGCTAAAAACAATTCCAGTAATTAATAACGAAGGAGTCACAGAAGACATAAAGCTTCCAGACCCAGTGCAATTACGAGTTATCTTTACATGGTAGTCCTGGCTCTTGTTCTTGAAAGTCCGCACTTGGAACTTCCTCCAAGTTTCACAAACCTCTACGTAGGATAGGCGCCAATAAGATGGGAAGTTGAAGAAAGCAGATCATGTAAAAAACATCCAAGACAAATGCACAAACGGAAATATAAATTCAAGGACGATCGGGAGGAGATCTCATGGCAGAGTCATTGAATGTCTAAGGGAATAAATACAATCTGCGTGTTTTGTAACGACAAGAAGCACTTTGAAAACGGTTTTAAAAATGCAAAAGCCTAGATCCTGTACCTATTAACTTCTTTCGATGTGAAGAATTTGAGATCTGTCCGAACCATAATCTACGCCGCGGTCCATTAATGATTAAGAAATGCATAATTTAACATCTTCCAAAAACAATACTGGTTTATGATGAAACAAAACACTTAATATTACATCGATGAAGTCTAGACTAAATTAAACAATCCCAAATCAGCCTAAAAAAGCAATAAATCTCTAAAAACACCAATAAAATTAAACTATATTTCAAGTGATGATTAAATTAGCACCACTTTAGAGAAGTTACATTCACGTCCCCGACCAAATTAAATCCACTATGGATGATGAAAATGGCTAAACAATATGTGAGTGAATCACACCCAGTATAAAATACAAATATTTAACCATGATTCCTCTCGCAAAATATGATTTTATTAGATTTTTAAATAAAATTGTACACTTGTGAAATTGTCATGTTAATCTCTTTTGACAACAAAAATTACTGAAAACGTTCCTGCCGGAACATCTAAAGAAAACAACATTAAATTATTGTACATAATTCAGATAAACTTTATTTCAACTATTTCGTAGGTACTAATCCGTGGTCGACGGGTACATCGCGATGCTGCAAGGTACATGGACAACGGGCATGTTACTTACTATTCTCAGTAGGGTACTAGGATAAAAAACTGTTAAATTTTCAAACTCAAAAGACCTGAAACTCATGTGGCTTCTTGGCAAGCTTTTTTCACCTCTTTGCCACCACATACTTGTTTGCGATGGCAACGCGGCACCACTCGTCATCTCGTCGGCCCCCCTTCCTATATAATCCCGAGTGCCTACCACACCTGCGCACAACAGCCCTGGGGAAGACCACGACAAGATGGTCGAAACGTCGGCAATACAGCCTTCGACGCGGCGTCACCTGGACAGCCAAGATCAGTTACACCACTCGTCATAATTTGAAATTGTCTTGGGCTGGGTTCGGTGGTATAACGGTTAGCTTGTTGAACCCAAATTTGTGGGTTCAAACCCGATCGAAGCCGTGGATTTTTAAGGGCAAAAAATTCCTTCGTACGCCTTCCTTCGGAAATAAGGCCGGCTGTCCCATGTTGTAGATTTACTGCATGTATAAGGTCCGCCAATGTAAAAGAAGGCTCTGAGCTAAATTCAAAATCACGTGTTTCGTCGCCCAAGTAACACCACCTTCTTTCTCTGCTAGGTGGTAAGAGTAGAGTAGCAAAATTTGCATGGTCAGACGGAAGAGCGGGCCTGCTAGCCCGAGTCTCGCCACGTAAAAATAAGGCAACTAACTTGTGTCGCCAGCCGGAGGTGTCAAATCTGGAAGGTGGGAATGGAAAATCCGGAAGTGGGCTTCTTCGAATGAAACCAACCCCGTCGAGGCATATAATTCAGTCATTTGTTAAAAGAAAGCAATATGTTTGGGCATGCCTTGTGTTTTGCCGAAGTGTATACTCGCAATAATCGGGAGAGCTTTCGCAGTTCTCGCTCGTTCAGATTGGATTACGAATGGCGAATGGGTAAGAATAAACCTTCCACGCAGCGCGCTTGAAACGAGTTTCGCTGTATCCTCCTGGTGAACTGCCTGACGTGGCCGGTCTGTAGCCCTTTACACTGGCTTGGCGGGCGCAAATAGACTCGAGTAAGCCCCTTTAAAGCAATTCTACGCGTTGGGGTTCGCGATACGGTATACTTTACTGAACCCTTTAGTAAATCCGTTTTGAAAAGCTATCTATAATAACGATGACCTGCTTACACCCGCAATGAGCAGTGGATGATACACCGTAGAAATCTCAACAAAACATTTCATTTGGCGCACGTGTAATAATATGACGTATTTTCTCAACATCGCGTCATTTCCGATATTTCTGACGCATTTTGTTGTTCGTCCTTATTTGGCGCGTCATGTCGCGTCAATACGCGAACAGTCGAATTGTTCGAGGTGCCTCGTCTTCTCCGAGGTGACTTTATGATGTCAATAATTAATTCACCGGTAGCGGTAGCTCAGTGCATCAACTTACCCCTGCAGCGACTCTGACCGAGAGGTCCTAGGTTCGAGTCCTGACGGCGGCAGGATTTTCGACACTAGCTTTTTAGCTAGACCGAATTCACTCGTTGTCTGGAGGAGAATTCTAGCGGCCAGCTGCTCTGATCGGTAGTTTTCCCTGGTTTCTCCGATCAACACCAGACGAATGACGTAGCAGTACCCTACCAAACGGGCCACGGGCCGCGCGCGATCTGTCCTTCCTCTTCCTTGTCGTATCCTCTCCCCTTACACACACACACACACTTACACTAACATGCACTACACTACCACATATTCCGGGAGACCGGTCGGGAGCTTAGAGCTTGTCCCGGCTGGGGCGGTGCCCTGCTAGTGGGAGAGTCGTGGTTAGGGGCAAACCCTACTAGCCGACGGTAGGTCGGTGCCGGATCTCGCCATCCAGCGGGGGGAAGATCACCGCCATCTCCCGAGAAAAAACATGCACTACACTAACGGGAGTAATGACCGAAGCAGTTGACGCGCCCGGAAACACGAAAAAATCAATCAATAATTAATTCCATAATTATAGTTTCCTGTGTTCAATTTTTGTACTGGTCGAGGTTCTGCCTAGCACGCAACAGTTCTAATTTATTTGGAAATTTATTATGAGCTGGGTTCATACTGAACCGTTCGAACAAATTATATTGTGGTATTTTAAAAACATTTTTAACATTTTTAGAAAAATGCTCTCATACTTTCTGTTGTACGGTTCTCTAATAGATGATTTCATGTGGAACTTTTAAAATATCATAGATAATGATTTTTTCTTAGAGACATTTTTTTCTTATGTATAAAATTTAATATAACCTGAAATTGCACCATTAGGCTTTATTTACACACGAAAACATTCGAGATTTCAGAAAGTTCATAAAAGATCATTTGAAGCATTTGATGGTCTGCGTGTTTGCTTTCCATGACGCGACCCCCGGGATCCATTCCCGGCTGGGCAAAATTACAGTGTCTGTTTTCCTTGCAATGCCCCAGTATATGTTGCTGTGTGACGAGGAGAAACCTCACTTCTCGGGTTGAGAAGATGAGAAGATGTCGTGGGGATGCCTACGTCCTAACCAATACCAGGATACCAAACGTACCCTGTAGCCCAAGTAACGCAAGGCCTGGGACGCCGCTGGTAGGCCCAAATTTCGTCAGAGGTTGTTGCGCCGAAAGGCAGGCAGATGAAGTGTTGGGCGCTGTTCGTAAAAAAATATGAGCATTGAAGAAAAAAATGTTTACGTATTTTCTTTAGTCGCGACTCACTAAAAATTGCGCAAAACCTACTCTTATTTTGAAATTAGAGAGGCTATAGAACATATTTTCCTGTATTATTAGTAACGGTTATAGACTGCGCTACATGAGCCTGAGGGACTGTATTGAAATTACGAGGTCATCCCAAACACTGAGAGAGCACTGTTCATCGCCAACGGTTTAGAATCTGAAATATCATAGGCACAAAAATGAAATTTTCACATATGCATCAACAATGTAAAAGTAGACAAACGTTTAACATAGTATTTAATTCATAATCATAAGCTTGTGAGACAATAATCAAATAATTGAAAGGTAGGCTTTAAATGCTCATACTTGTACACATTGCACGTGATTTAATTTTTTCACGCCCACATACTGCATGAAATTAAGTTTTTTGTGAAAACTTTAAGTTAACAATTTGAAGATATTCAACTTTAACAGATGCAACAAAGCATTCAGTAAACTCAAGGATGTTAAGTTTTTTATCGTTCTGAAACTTTAAAGAAGGATAAAAAACCGATTTGACCCTCGCAGCACTATGGGATATTTTCATAGAAAACAAAGGAGTTTTCACTGGCGTTCAAAGTGAACAGTTCTAGCTCCGCAATTGACGTACGTGCATATTAATCACAAGCTCATTTTAATTGAGCAGTGGTCAGTGACTTTTATGTGATTATTTTCCGCCTTCAGTTACTATTTTCTTCCTCATTATGACTCAGGTGTAACTGCACTTCTGTTGCAGGGATCGAGAAAACGAACCACAGCCACTCACTGAACTTGGCATGACTTGTGACCGCCGGTCAAAGAGAACCCAGAGATCAGGCAACCGCCAATATGGTAAGCGAAATCCAAAGTACTGGAGTGTACGAATGGAACAATGAATGTGTGTGTGTGTGTGTGTGTGTGTGTGTGTGTGTGTGTGAGTGTGAACGAGTGGAAGAATCATGAATTCCGTAATATAATAAAGTGGATTTGACATTCAGTGTTTGATACCAACATATATTCTTAGTCGGGACACCTAATTTCCCCTAACATTAAGTAGGGCCTGTTTAAAATATAAATAGGATAAAATATCCTACGAAATGTAAATGTTTTTATTGAAATGTATTTACGGTAACTTTTTAAATCCCTACACAGAAAGTCCATACCAAATAGGGAAGCCTTTGTTTTAAGAAACAATGCTGAATACTATTACAGCATTCACAGTTCTTTTATCGTACATGTATCGTACATCGTACATGTTGTCATAGTTTTGGCATTTCATGCATGTCTTCGTCACCAAATTCTTTGAACAAGAGTAGAAACCACCGTGTTTTGAATAATTAGATGCAGTTGCAGATACTTCATACCTTAATAAACAGCAAATACGCAGGATCACCGATTGCCGGTTGTTAGCGGTACACGACGTGCGATTTGCGAGGGAACGAGTCAATAACAGAACCCAGAGAGAATCTATTTATTTACGTCCAGGTTTTACAGACCTAGAACCAATACATTAATGAATAGTTTATTGGGTTTGAAAACAGACAAAAACTTTCAAGACTTAAAAATGCTATTTATACGTTTCCAAAATGAAAATACGTTAATTGCATCCAATTGTGACCTGCTGTAAAAAAAAATAACATGGTATTGAAATCATCAATGGAATGTAATGGAAAAGGCTCAGAGAGCATTATGATTTACGAAGTTCTTGGAAGAACAATCATTCAAGATTTGTGACGAAAGAAACCGAAGAAAGCTGGGGATTACCGAAAGTCCATGCAATAATTCAGGATGAATGAAACGTTTAAAAGGCCGCGCATCATTTTGCGATATTGAAGATAGTAAGTTTTATATGTTTATGTGCTTGTTTAAATATTTGTTAATCTATGTGGTTATTTTTGTTTATTTATCCACCTGTTTATATTTGTTTATTTATTTATATATCTATTTATTTATCTATTTATCTTTGTATTTATTTATTGATTTATCTATTTATTTATATATTTATTTATTTGTCTATCTATCGATTCATTTGTCTACTTATTTATTTATTTATCTATATATTTATCTAATTATTTATTCCACGTTTTTAGACACGTCAATTACTGTGTGCATATTAGATCCGTGCATGTTATATCCTGAGATGTGGTAGTGTTCTTCCTTTGCTAGAACATGAGATCCTGTGCCGAACTTTACACGGAATCAGTTTCTAAGGAAAGGACAAGATGTCTTGAAAGTGAGCAGGTCGAAATGAAGTTGAAAAAGTGCAGAAAAGATAAAATATGACCAGGAAAAATCAGAATACGCCGGCAAAAATATAACTTCAATTGAGGTAATTGTAATAAATAATCCAATGAAATTAAGATTTTAAAGACAAGATAACGTGAAGAATTAAACTCTTCCGGAAATTGCAAAATGAAGATATGACGATATGAAATGGTATACCTGATGGAGAACACCGACAATTTTAGAGGAACTTGTGTGCTGTAAAAGTCCTATCATTCTTATATCCGAAACCGGCTTAGATGGCTCAGGGCAACAATTGGGGCGCGGCAGTATGACGGGAGATCTAGGATTCGAGTCTCGACAGTGGCAGATATTCTTCACTAGATATGTGGTATCTGCTAATCAAACCATCAATACCTGTGTATATCAATACCCTATGGGGAGCAAAGAGGTCCAAAACTCACCGCTTAAATTTATTTGGTAATGATGTTTAGATTGGTTGATTGGGGATTCCGGGCGCGTCAACAGCTTAGGAAATTACACCCGTGAGTGTAGTGCATGTTTTTTCCTCGGGAGATGGCGGTGATCTTCCCCCGCTGGATGACGAGATCCGGTGCCGACCTACCGTCGGCTAGCGGGGTTTCCCCCTAACCAGGACTTTCCCACCAGCGGGCCACCGCCCCAGCCGGGACAAGCTCTAAGCTCCCGACCGGTCTCCCGGAATATGTGGTAGTGTAGTACATGTTAGTGTAAGGGGTGAGGATAGGATAAGGAAGAGGAAGGAAAGATCGCGCGCGGTTCGTGGCCCGTTTGTTAGGGCTCCGGCATTCGTCTGGTGTTGATCGGAGAAACCACGGAAAACTACCGATCAGAGCAACCGGCCGCTACAATTCTCCTCCAGACAGCGACTGAATTCGACCTAACTGAAAAGCTAGTGTCGAAAATCCAGCCGCCGTCGGAACTCAAACCTAGAATCTCCCGGTCAGAGGCGCTGTAGTGATATCAGCTGATGCACTGAGCTACCGCTCCCAGTGATGTGTGGACGATACTGAGAAATTCATGAATTGATATATCTAATAATAGACTATTGAATTCATTTTAATAAAAAATATATAATTTATGGCTCTGGAAGTAGTAAACGTATCGAATTTCTCGCAAAAAATTTGTGTTCAATGACAAAATCCTTTGTATGATTATATCAAATGAAGTTCGATACATGTTCATTTATAAATAGTATTCCAGTAACCTGCGTGCGTGCTTCGGTTTTTCATTCACAGTCAGATCCCACCCTATCCAACAGTCGAGACTAATGAGTTGTCATTCAATGCGCCTCTGGTTTCTGGTGGAGAACTGATGATTTACTTTTGGATCCATTCAGATGATTATAAAAAGTTTTTAAATTTTTACTGTTTTAGCTCTGCAATCTAGCAGAAGCTGCACGATTCATATGTCCCAGTGCAATCGCCTCAGGTATAGCCAAAAGCAATAGTGATTACTACTAAATGTGACGCCAATGAGACGGCCCACAGCACCCAGGCAATGAATGACAATTTGCTAGAGATTCTATTGCCCTACGCCGCTATTTACAGTATGCAGTGCAGGGTTTGGATCACATAGAAGAAAAAAAGGTCATCGTCAGCTTTGCCATTCCCGTATAATAATATATGATTTATGTAATCGTTTTATATGATAATACGCGTGTGATAATATAATTTGTTTGGTGTGACTTAAAAGGTAGTTCGAAAGTTGTAATCTACTTTTGTAGGATAATTTCAACTGCAAAATTATATAATATAAATTCATATAAATGAAACGGAATATTGTAGATTAGAAACTTGCAATTTTCTGTCATACGTCGCCTGATAATTCACTGGAAGAACGTACTCTTTAGGACAACTTAAAACTTTTCAGATACATGCATTTCAGCAGTCCCACACATTCAAAGAAATTTCACTCTCGGAACGTGACGGGTGCTGGTGCCATGCATTATCAATTGAGCGGTAATATCTCAGACCACGGGTTCTGACGCAGGCAATTTCCTAGCTTGCCAGTGGCGTTTCTCTGGATCCCTTGGCATGGAGGCACAAGTGACACTTCCCAGAAAAGATAATTTCCTAGAATGGATAAAGTGCCTCTTTTGTCTTCTTTATTACATAATTCTCTTTTCATAGTTTCACTTCGTTTATAACCTAGTGGCTTGCTAACTCTACCCTCTACGTTGTAAGACCTAGTTATGTGTGGCTAGGAAGCTTTATTTCAATTTATATAAAACCATAGTAGAAAAACTCTGAAGATCTCTCTACTTACGCCTCTCCTCAGAGGCCGTAATCCCTCCGAGAAGCGAGTTGAAATTCCTGGGATAATTGATTGGTTAGCTTTTCCGAGCGCGTCAACTGCTATTATTATGAGGTTATTATTCCCGTAGGAGTAGTGCACGTTTTACCGCGGAACGTGGTGGTGGTCTTCCCCTGCACCTGCGGGGCACAAGCTCCTGGCATGCATGGTAAAGTAATGCATGTTCATTTATGTGTAAATAAAAGGCGAGGATGCGACAAGGAAGAGGAAGGAATGATAGCGGGCAGTCATCGGTATTTTTCTTCGCTATTCGCTTGGTGTTTGATCGAACAAACGACGGAAAACTACCGATCAAAGCAGCCGGCCGCTGGAGTTCTTCACTAGACAAAGGCTTAATTCGATCTATGTGGCTGAAATCGAGAATACCCTACCGTCTGGACTCGAACCCTAAGATCTTCCGGTCAAAGGTACTGCCGTGACATCAGTTGATGCCCTAAGTCACATAAGCCGGTAAATTTCTGGACTTTGAACAATAAATACTAATATACGAATATAATGAAATGCATTAAGTTCCACGAATAAATATACAATGAAAATACCTAAGTTGCGGGTTATAAAAACAATCATTTATCTTGTAAATCAAAATTAAGATCTCCATTCTTTACGTTAGAAATTTAATTGTAAAAATGTTTCGCCAGGACTATTTAGACTCACCTTCTCTCATTCTTTGCTGTTATCATGAGTATCATATTAACTTGGTGCCACAATTCTTCCTCTTCTTCCACAATTTCTCGCAATTTTTTCTCCGCTCGCTTCGTTCTCCTTCAGAGTTTTATAATTTTCTTTGCTGTCGTATCTAAAGTCTCTGTTTCTTCGTATTTCCATATTGTCCCCATTTCCTCTCATTCTTTGACTTCTGTAACAATAGAACGTTGGCACTTTTCTCATGTCTCATTCTTTATTTTCTTGGAATTACCTTAATCGATCCACAACATTCTATTGCATTTAATTCAATGTGATCTATGACTAGAATTCCAGGCAATTATTTCAGTTATTTTTCTAAAATGTTGGTCACAGTTTATATTACTTATTCACTATAATATTTTAATTACGAAATTCGATATTTTATACTGAATGTAATACCGTATTCATTTGTACCTTACTTTTCAATTATCGTGTTTTACTCGAGCTTATCTAATGTGCTCTTTCTATTCCTTCTTCTCTGATACCGCGCTCCCGCTTCTCTATTTCTAATAGTCCCTCAGATTCTACCCTGTGTCACGCGATATTGTCTGGCGCAGGCCCGGCAAGCGCCGGGACGCTCTTATCCATTCATGCAGAGTTCCATCGGCCGCTTCACGCCTCTCGCTCTTCGCCTCTTCTGCTCTCCTCCCCTCCCCTTCCCCGGGGCAACCGTTCATTGCATCCACCGCTCCCCCTCTGTCAAAGCGAGCGTCGCGCTACGCGACGCCGGGACCCGCGTTGTTCTCTCTCTCCCTTTCTGTCTCTTTCTCGCTCTCAGACACACACACACGCGCGCACCCGGCGCGCTCTCTCCTTCTCGCTCTCTTGCTCTCTCGCTGGTCTCTCGCGCGCGCTATCTCTGGTGCATCTGCGCGGTGCGCAGTTCTCCGCCACCCTCATCCCTTGCGCGCCGGCGCCCTCCGCACCGCACCGCCCCGCCCCTCCCCGACACCCCGCGCCCCCTCTCACCCCTCCCCGCCGCTCCCCGCCCCGCCCGCTCCGTTGCGAGGCATCCCACGCCTTCCCCGCCGCCGCCGCGCACTTCCGCGCGCTATTTCTGGCTCGCGCGGATCAATGACGGCGAGCGGAGCTATTTTTAGCCACACGCGGACGAACGCGGCGGCCTGTCGTGGGCGCTTGGGATCCCCCTCCCCTCCCCCTGACCCTCGACCCGCCACAGCACAACGCCATCCGCCGCAGACTGCCTGGGGCCCTCTGGGAAGGGGTCGCGGGGGACCGGGGGGCGTGGAGGGACGGCAGGGCAGCCTCACGTTTCTCGCCACGCCCCGCTCCGGGCCCCTGGACCCCTGGGCCCCCGGCCTATTCAAGCTGTCGCCGCCTCGTCTTGGAAGTTCCGCCCTCCATGACCTACAGAGAACGTTTCTGCGACGTGAGGTTGGAGATAAAAGGCTCTCGGCCTACGCTGCAACCTCATGGAATGAGGACGGTTTTCAATAATTGACAGTTTGAAATGGTGGTAGAAAAATGCTCTTGGCACGTCAAATCGTAAAGCTTGTATTCAATAATTACTTTTGTTCGAAGAATTGTCAGCCCGACCGGGATTTGTTCCCGGGTTTCCTGGTTTACGGCGGGTCTTCTTAAATTCTTTGAACAAATATAATTATTAAAATTCATTTCTTTCTCATAACAAGGTGGCAACATGATATTCTTTACTGCTGCGGGCTATATTTCTGAGCGCAAACAAGACCAAAAAGGTGACAGGGTGGTGAAAAATTATGCTTGTGAAATGTGTTTTCAAATGATCATACCGGGGAAAACAACGATCAAGATAGTGAAGTTCAAACCCACCAACATCATGAGTTTCATACGCCTCAACAACAATTTATAGTGCAACGATTAGGTCAGCAACCACAATTGACGGAAGTGAGTCAACCTGGATATGTTTGGTTGCAAGTACCTCAGCAAGCCCTGCAGCTTCCACCTCAGCAGCAGCAAGCCCACGCAATGCAACACGCGGCCTTTCAACAAAACGCTTATCAGCATGATCACGATAAAGGACAAAGCCATCCAGCTGCTCACGTCCCTGCGCAACACAGTAAAGAAACTCCGATCTCGGATAATGAAAACAAAAAATGAAAGCTTTCGGATAACCAAAATACAAATTTAAAGTGATCGATAGCAACCCAGTGCAATATAATATACCTATTCACTCAAGGTTTGCTTGTCTCAGTGAAGAGGAAGATGAAGTAACAGGACCCACCGTTACGAAAGAGAACAATATTAAAATTCCTCCATTATTCGTTCATATGGCCGGCAATGAATATTTAGCCTTAATACAACACCTAAATTCAACTACAATAAATGACTTCCTAACTAAACAAAATGACGAGTACACCCAAGTTAATTTCATGAAATCAATGACTAGAAAATTTCGAAAATACTGTGAAGGAAACAACATCGAATTTCGCACATATCGCGATCCAAATAGTAAAGTGTTATCTGTTGTAATAAAAACATCCCGACTTGTTACACCGAACAATATATTATACAAGAACTGAAAAGACTGGAATATCCCGTAATTAAAGTGTGTAGACTTCACGATAAAACCAGAAAACCTTTGCATATAGTGGCAGTAGATCTTGTTGACAATCCCAAATCCAAATATATATTTGAAGAAGACAAACTGATGTACAGTATAATATGAGTGCAAGTAAGAAACAAACCTAACCAACCTATTCAATGTAAGCGCTGTCAGCGATTTGGTCATACCCAAGCAAATTGCCACAATATTCCTAGTTGCATGAAGTGTTTCGAAAACCATCACTATTCTCAATGTAAAAAACACGATAGTACCGCCCCTAAATGTGTTAATTGTAAAGGTGATCACACCGCCAATTACAGAGGCTGTCCAGAATTTAAAAAACTGGCAAAACCCTACCAAAGTCAATCCAGAGGACCATTTCAAAGCTTCCAATCCAATCAATACTTTAATGACTCCGCACGTAGACCACCGTTTTCTGCTCCTCCTCCAGTATCATCTACATTTCTCAGACAACCTCCTCCACCTCCTTCCATTCACTCAAGAAACTTTCCACCACTGCACCTCCCTTACAATAGAGCATGGAATAATAACCAACCCAATAACATTCCTGATGTAAATAATTTAATTTCAAATATAGTATCCCAAATATTATTTTTTTAATACCTCAAATCCAAAATATGATTCTACATGTTCTTCCAAATTACTATAATGGATCCAAATAAACCAAATGCTCTTAGTCTACTTAACTTTAATGCAAATGGAATAAAGAGACAAGAAAATTCCTTTCGGCACTTCTTAAAAGAGCATAAAATACTAATAGCATGTTTAACAGAAACTCATCTCATACCAGGCGAACGTTTCTCCATACCCGATTTCTAAATTTATCGTAATGAGCGGATCTCAACACATGCTTTAGGTCGAGTAGCAATCATAATTCGAAAAGATGTTAAGCATAGTCAAGTACCCGATCCCCACTCAACAGATTTAGAAGCGATAGCAATTAACATTAGCTACAATAGATAGGAAGTAGTTACCATTACTGCATACAATTCCCATAAAAAAATTTCCAATAGAATACGGTAATATCTTTTCTCAATATCCCCGATTGATTTTAATGGGAGATTTGAAAAAAAACAGCTTGGGGTTGCAATGTAACTACACATCAGGCTGCAAAACTGTTTAATCTCATTAACGCAAGCGGGCACAACAGTAGTATTCATGCCCCAATAGAACCCGCCCACTACCCAGCAAATCTAAACAAGAAAGCAGACGTTCTAGATATAATCATTACAAAAGGCATAACCCCACCGATCTACGAGAAAGTAGAAGCAGATTTAGATTCGGACCATTCTCCCATCACCATATCGTTGGGAACACCGACACACTCTTTAGAAAAATTACCGAAACCAATCAATGGTAAAATTAACTGGAATCATTTCCGTGACTTAATAACCAGCAGTTTGACATATCCATATAACATGATGTCCATCGAAGATATAGATATTGAATTAAACAAACTCACAAACTGCATACATCAATCATTAAAATACGCGCTTATATCATCCACTCGTCACACAGAAAGTCAAATTCAACACTGCCTAAGGAGCTTCTTGAACTAATTAAAATGACAAGAAAAATTCGACGTATATGATAATCCAATAGAAATATAAACAATAAACGTAAATTAAACCACACCTCAAAATTTGTCAAACAAAAAATAGATGAATTTAGATTTTCAAACTTTCATAAATTTCTACGCCAACTTCACCCTAATACCAGACCACTATGGAAAATAATCAAAAGCATTACAAAAGAACGAACAGAGCTATCACCTTTACAGAATTATGGAAAGGTAGCATACCCAGATGCTGAAAAAGCGAAGGCTCTAGCAGAATATTTACAAAGTGTCTTCACCCCCAAAACTATAGAATATCCTATTTTCAATGCGGAAGTAGAAGAATACATGAAACTACCTCTGTGCACTGTCCCAACAAAGATAAAATTCATTTCTCCTTCAGAAGAGGCAAATTGAATTAAACTTTTCAAAAGTAGAAAAACACCAGGGTATGACAATGTTTCATACAAAGCATTTAACAAACTTCCTCGAAAAGCAATTGCAATAATCACAGCAATATTTAACGCATCGCTGAGAATAAGATACTATCCGTCGTCATGGAAACGGGCAGTTATGCTTCCATTCTGCAAGCCACGCAAACGTCCCAAAATTCCAAGCAATTGCAGACCAGGTAGCCTACTCCCTTCTTTAGCTAAAAGTTTTGAAAAACTTTTTTTAAATAGACTCCAAGCATACTTAACGAAAGTTATGCAATTCCCAACGCTCAATTTTGTTTTAGACCGAATCATGCAAATACTCAACTGTTACGACTTGTCGAGCACATAGTAAACGATTTTTACGATAAAAAGCACACAATAGCTCTCTTTTTAGACATTTCGCAGGCTTTTGACCGAATTTGGCGCTATGGACTAATGTACAAACTACGAGAAATTGGAACTCCTGATTATCTGAAGAAACTAATTCGAAGCTTTCTTACCGATAGATATTTTCAAGTAAAAATAAAGTATGCTATGTCACCGCTTTACCTTATTTTCGCAGGCGTTCCACAATGCTCGGTTCTTTCACCAACACTGTTCTCAATTTTTACAGCGCACTAACCCCACACGAAGCACGTATAGCTCTTTATGCTGACAATACTGCTATCTTCACTTCATATATCGACATCAACTTAGCCTATGATTACATGCAATCATACATTGACTGTTATACGAATTGGACCAAAAAATGTAGAATTGAAATCAACCCCTCAAAATCACAATCCAAAATATTCACACTCAGACGTCCTCCCTTCCCTACACCCTTACAAATAAATAACACCGATGTACCCTGGCTTTCTCATTCTTCGCCAGCCAAATACCTAGGCGTCTTACTGGACAAATGGTTAACTGGAAAACCGCACATTCAATCAATAGCTCATAAAACACGAGCAAAAGTTTTAAAACTCTACCCGTTTATCAATAGAAACTCCACCCTTAGTATAGAAACTGGGTCGCTCATCTGTAAAATGATAATAAGACCCACTATGACATATGCTTGCCCAATATGGCACAACACAGCAACAACCAACCTATCTATTTTGCAGAAAGTTCAAAACAAATATCTAAGACAAACCTTGAAAGCCCCTAGGTTCATGTCAAACTCACAAATACACCGAGAGCTTCAAATACGTCTCCTCTCATAATTCGTGTCACAAACTTGTTATTACTGTCTCTTTCCAGCATGTCCCAACACTCCAATATTCAATCTCGGTCAAACCGCTTCACGCATTAGATCTTCCTTCACGCATTAGATCCAGATTCCCCAATTTCTTTCGTCCTCCCTAACTCAAAAATCATTCACCACAATTTCCCACAAAACACCCCCTCCACGTCTAAACAATAAATGCAAACTTCCCTTAGTCAAGTTATACAAATATGAAATTTTAAAAATAATGAAGGGTTATACCGAGACCCGCATTTGCCTGAGGATGGCCAAGTAAATTCATTGTATGTAACATTGTACCCGTCAAAATCCCCAAAAGACGCAAAACGAACGGGAAGAAATAAATTTAAAAAAAGTTATACTTGTATTCAATATGATACAGTGATGGTGGGGTCAGGGCGAGAAGTGAAATTTGATGCTGGTTATATTTCTACACATATATCCCGTTGCTGGTTTCGGAGTACTATCTCACTTATTACTCTATTTTCTGCATCTAAGTGCTAAGAAAGATTATTAAGGATTTCAGAAATAATTCATTTGAATTCGTACATCTGTATGTTTTCCAACTAAACAAAGACTCATGATACAATAAGGTCAACAGCTCGCTACAAAAAATGCAGAAGTGCATGGACGTTATTTTGTAACACATTGCATAATGACAAAACTGCAATGCAAAATAATTTTCTTGCTCCAAACCTGTTTATAAACAATTATGAGACTTCTGAGCATAGAAAACGAAAATAATAATTTAAAAAATTAATATGTTATTTACTTCTTAAATAATTCATAGTGAATAACTATGCCTTTTACAAGTATTGTAGTTCAGCTTCTATATCATTGATCGTTTATTACACAATCAGATTTTCCCCATAATTTTCCTTGATCTACTGAACAAAAAATGAGATCTGCTCTTTCTTTTGTTTTGAACATCTTCACTGTCTGCGCATGTCTTCTTAATCTCTTCTTCCTCCTCTTCTTAACATCTTAACATCTGTGGAAAGGTAGTTGACAATTTAGTTTTTACGTCAGCCATACCATAAGATAACCCTTCATGTTCTCTCAGTCGTGATACGATTTCTTTACATAGCTCACAAGAGGAAAAGTAAAAATCTGTATCTATTTACCGATGCCGGTAGTTTCTATTACTCGGGTGGTAATATTTCTTGCTATCAAATTTTGCCAAAACCCCTAGTTGTTACCTTTATTCAGATTTCAACTTGTTAAATTAAAACAGTGGGAGCAGGTGTTGTGTGTGGTGAGAATCATACAATATAATCAACGAAATAAAGCCATTAATTGCGACTCGCAATTCACAGAACAAATTTACCACATAAAGGTGAATTGTTTTAGGTGGGAAAAACACCCCACAGGCTTCTCACTAAATGCAGCAGAACAATGTTGTTTTTCTTCTTACCCTTTATTACGTTTACCACTCTATATGACCACTATATTTCTACGCGCTAAATCCGAATATGAAGCCAGAATTGTGCCCTCACCTTCCATTTTTTTAAATCGCAAAAACCATCATCAAATTGTAGATAATAAATTTCAGGGTGCTTTTTGTGAGTTCTCTGATAATGGATCTTGTGATATTTTCCCAGTATCCTATTACGAAGGAAAAATTTAAAGATAAACTTTCAGAGCGGTTTTGAGAAAACATTTCTTTAAAAATGTCTATATTTCACATGAAAGTACGCGGAAATTACTCATATTATCGAAAAATTGTACTACATGACCTTATTTCAACATGTCTTTGAAAAAAATATTACATTAATGAAAAAAATTCTATCTCGAGTATTGTAGTTGAAGAAAGGCGTTCAAAAGTTTAACTAGCAATCATCAAAAAAATCCCAGATTTCAATAAAAATGAGATATATCCCATTCTTAATGCTTATGTTGTTCAATTGGAAGAAAAAACTAATCCAAAAATTTGGAGCAAATTTAAAAAAAAAATTTTAAATGTAAGGCTTCATGTAAAGTACCCACAAAAATCAAAAGATCCCTTGTAAACGCGCAGTACCTTTAGTTACTTCAGATTGGGGACTAAAAATTTTGGAGACAATCGTCTCAATAATTTAGGTGCCAGTGTTAACCACGCACGGACGGACGGACGGACGGACGGACGGACGGACGGACGGACGGACGGACGGACGGACGGACGGACGGACGGACGGACGGACGGACGGACGGACGGACGGACGGACGGACGCACGGACGGACGGACGGACGGACGGACGCACGGACGGACGGACGCACGGACGGACGGACGCACGGACGGACGGACGGACGGACGGATGGACGGACGGACGGACGCACGCACGGACGCACGGACGGACGCACGCACGCACGCACGGACGTTTTGCCGTCAACAAATCTTTCGGTATCGGCTGACAAAACACAGAGGTTCACCAAGCTAATTCGCCGAGCGCCTTACCACCTCATCAGGCAGCCGCTTTGATGGACCAAACTGTGCCGACGCTTCTGGTTTAATTGTGATGGCCTCAGATTACTCTTATATGTTCCATGAACACAATTTGAGTGAAAATACAAATAAAAAGAGCGATATGCATAGGTGATCAAGAGACATTAGAATTCAACCAAAACAAAAAATTGAGTTAAGATTTACAATGATTCATTTCAAAGTCCAAAAATGGGGTGGACCAGGAAGTGAAAGGGAATCTATCAATCGATTATTTATGTATTTTTTTACGAGGAAATGAAAAAATATTTTGTTCCTAAATCAAGCAGTCGCCTTGGAATTCTAGAAAAAAACTTACGATGAAATTCCAGAAAAGGTACGATTTAAAGTGAAAATAGTCCCTTACAACGGTCTTAAGTAACAACATTTTTATAAGAAATTACTGTATATCTTATAAAATTGTCTTAAGAATGCAGTTCAGTCACGTTACATTTAAAAAATATATTATACGCCAAGATATAGCGTTAAATGTGAGAAATGAGGGAAAACACGGTTTTGGATGTCATGTCACTATGTTAACAAACAATTATAAATCTTTGTTTTTCTAGGTTATTTTAGGAGTAGAATAAAATAACATCATCCTCTTCTACTTCGGTCGTGGGCCACATTCACCTATCTTATTCCGCTATACCATTTGAGACAGCGAAATGAGATAAACTGGTAGTTGACTTTTAGATTCCCTCTCCTCATTGCTTCTAGTTTCAATAATTTGCTACAGGGTCCAAATCATTGAGACTCACATTTTTCTCCAATAAAGTTTCCTACTTCATGATTGTCTCCATAGGTGTTTTGACAGGTTTTGTTTTATTTGTTTTGTTCAAGAGTTCATTTCGTTCATGAAGTTGCTTTCCGTTATTTGAAAAAGTAGCCATTATATTCGAAAGGAACGTGAAATTGGATCTGATGTACACCAAATCATTTTGTACGTTTGGGTCATTTAAAATTTTCTTAGCGTCGATAGCGAAATTTTATTCATTACATAAAGTTCTCAAACATATATTGACTTGTCTGAAATGTTCATTGAAGTATTCAACTGCTGTTAGTCGTGTTCCTTAGCAAATGAGCACATGTTCTAGAGGAAGACAAATAACTGGAAACCTTCGCCGAATACCTTTGCCGAAAGCTTTGCTTATATTCATGATGGTGCTTTTGTATACACTAGTTTATTTACCTTCAAAAATTCGATTCAATGTAATCTGCTCTGCTACACGATTTAAGCCAGGGTCCCGGTCAGTGAACGGGAAAAGAGCTGGATAAAACAACTCGTAAAACGGGCTTTCTGTTCCTGGAAGAGAGGTAGATATACTGTTGAAAGGTACTCTAAATTCAAGGAGAAAGACAATATTTCATTTGACAGTAATCAGAAATAGTCTGGGGGTATCCCCACACAACTACTATCAACGTCTGGTACTATTTATAGAGTAGAAAATTGATACAAAATGAAAAATATGAAAAATGTAAATGTAGGCAATCAGGAAAAATGACAAAACTTAGAGGAAAATTAGTGGCCTCCAGGAGCAAAAATGTTTAGAAACAAAATCGCACACAATGCATTTTCAAAACGTAACACGCACACAGCTCAACAACAACAACAACGAATAAAATATTTTCATATATTCACATAGTCTCAAACTGTCGTACTGCGTTAAATTAAATATTTTTTTCAAATACACGAAAATTGCAACAATCTAATTTAGTATGCATGCAATACGATATACAAACTAAGAATATATATATATATATATATATATATATATATATATATATATATATATATATATATATATATATATATATAACCTTTTCTAATGTGAATACGTGAATAGCAAACGGTGAGCGGCCGCTCTCTTGAAGTCTTCTTTTCGTATGAGCGGTGTCGTAAACAGTGACACTTTGAGAAGGAAAAATCAGTAGGTACGCTCACTATGAGAATAGTCGAAATAACACAATCAAATACTTCCATAATTCAGTGTAAATCTAAACTCTTTATACCGGGAGCGGAAGGTCAGTGCATCAACTGATGTCACTGCAGCGCCTCTGACCGGGAGGTCCTAAGTTCGAGTCCTGACGGCGGCAGGATTTTCGACACTATCGATTCACGATATTTTCCGCTAGGTCGAATTCAGCCGCTGTCTGGACGAGAATTCTAGCGGCCGGCTGCTTTGATCGATAGTATTCCGTGGTTTCTCTGATCAACACCAGGCAAATGCCGAAGCAGTACCCTAACAAACGGACCGCATGCGATCTTTCCTTCCTCTTCCTTGCCTCATCCTTTCCCCTTACACACACACACACTTACACTAACATGCACTGCACTACCACATATTCCGGTCGGGAGCTTAGAGCTTGTCCCGGCTGGAGCGGTGCCCCGCTGGTAGGAGAGTCCTGGTTAGGGGGAAACCCTGCTAGCCGACGGTAGGTCGGCGCCGATCTTGCCATCCACTGGGGGAAGATCACCGCCATCTCCCGAGAAAAAAAACATGCACTACACTTACAGGACCAAAGCAGTTGACGCGCCCGGATACACGAAAAATCAATCAATCTAATTTCTTTATTTTTTGTATATTTTTCGAGATCCTGAGACTCTAATGAAATCTTAGAAAACTCTCACACTACGCCGGCGGCTGCCTAGTTTTTTCTTCCAATTTATTGTCGCATTTGAAATTTGAAATATAAATAAAGTAAATTAAAGTGGGAAGAAATAGGCAAACGTAGGCCGAAATAGCGGCTTCGGAGGTATAACGGTTCGCGAATCGTGCTGTTATACCCACGTTTGCGAGCTCAAACCTGATCGAAACCGTGGGTTTTTAAGCGCCAAAAATCCTTCATACGCTTTCCTACGGAGAGAGGAAGTAAATGATTATACAGATTACTTATGATTATACAGACTAGCTTCAAAACGTTCCCGGAAATTGTTAATAACTCAGGAACAAGTTACAATAACGCAATTTACACATTTCCTTCCAATTAGTTCCGTTCCACTGTGGCACACTTCTGCGAGCGCGTGTAAAGTGACTGAAAGCATTCCTGGAAGCCATTTTGCGACATTTGTCATAGTACTCCCGTGGCGTTTTCTGTGTGCTCATCAGCGTTCACGAATTGTCACCCCTTCTGAAGAGTTTTCAGCCTCGGAAAGAGAAAAAGTCTTGTGGTGATAGTTCTGGGGAGTATGGAGGAGGCTTCAATGCTGTAGTGGTGTGCCTGGAAACAATTTTTTACCCATCCTGATCGATGTGATGGTGCGTTATCGAGCAAAAGAAACGAGTTTTGTGCACACTTTTCCGGACGTTTTCATCTTGCTGCGTGTCGAAGGCGACGAAGCATTTTCACGTACAGTTTTTAGCGATAGATATTCCTGTTGCTTTTTTCTTTCATTTCTGCATCTCCATACGCTTTTTCGAACATTATTAATGTCTCTGACGGAGATTTGGGTAATAAAACACAAAACTTAGAGCGTTGCTCTGCACCCGACATTATCAAATACAACAAACACACACGCACGAACAACAAAAACTGGTTGCTATGCAAACGCAACAATCGCTACAAACATGGAAATTCTACTGAAGTGACGTCATAAACATTACCAACACCTTATCAAGAACAATTGACAAATGCATATTTAATGAATAATTAAATATTCCGGAAACTTTTCGAATCTAATAGTATTAACGATTTTGAATGGCTTCTATGTTAGCTTTTATCTCCCTAATGCATTTTACTAGCTACACTAAAGGTTTTGCTGTATTCTTTTTGGCAGCATCTGTCCCAACACCATCTAATATTTGAAATCTATTTCACTGATCGGTATGTGCTTCACGTTACGATAGATAACGTCGTTGTTTTTCCTTTTTGCTTATCTAGTCTTTACCTATTGATGTTTTACTTTTTCGCTACGTAGTAGAGGGAAAGTTATGTAATACTGCACGACGAATTTTCGGCAGAAAAAGTATTAGTAGAGGACCGTGGTAACGAAAAAATGTATAAATCCAGTTGATAAAATTAGAAAAAATCATCTAACACGTAGTATAGTCAAAATTTGTTTTGTGGGTTCTTGATACCGACAAATCGAATGACAGCAAAACCTCTGTCTGTCCGTCTATGAACATCACTAACGGCTAAATCATTCAGCCGATTTTCTCCAAAATTGATATTTCCGAGCAGGTTTGGCTGCTAGCGTGGCCTTTTTGTATTTTAATCCGATATTTTAATTTTGGGGGGTACTTTACCCAAAGCTCCTGGGCCATTTTAAGAATTTTCAAAAACTGGCCCCGTCGTTTTTTATTAATATTTTTGGATAGTGGGAAGAACTTTTCAAAGAATGGTGCAAGTCTCATGATCGTAGAAACCCCAATTTTTCGAAAATTGCAAAAATTCGATTTTTTTCGCCGTCATCCTACAACTAAAATATTAAGATAGAGATTTTTCCCTTCATGAAATCTGTTCCTTAAAGATAGATTTTGAAATAAGGTCATTTACAATTTTCCGAAAATTTGAGTACTTTTCGCGTAATTGTGCATGAAAATACGGGCGAGAAAGTACGTGCTGTTTTAGCACCACCAGTTTTGTAATTAATGTTATTTGTATTTAGTAGTTCTTTTATGTAGTAATTATCTTCAACAATATGTGTTTACTTTGAAATTTTCAGATTTATATGATGCAAGGTTTGTACAGGTTCGTACACAGACTATGCCTTTGTGGAAATAACTTGGGAGGAGTAATGTCTCCATGGGCATATGCCCTCCCATTTGACACACTCTGACTAAATAAATAAATTAATTAAAAAATTAAAAATTAGTAAAATATATAAATCAACATTCTCTATACCAACAGCATCTCGAAGCGACGCGTCCTGTGACATAAGTTGCGCGCAAAACTAGCATTTGGTGACCAATTAATGGCGGTTGTTTTGTACTTGCGCCTGAAGGTCCTGTAGTTGTTGTAATTGTTGCAATCGCTGGTGCTGTTCTCGGAGTTGATGCTGCGGGAGATGTATTTGCTATTTTGCTATTCGATTATCAGTTGTAGTCGACATTGCCGTGGTTGTTGTGGTTTACGATCTAAATTGGTGTTTTGATGCTCTGACCGAGGTCAGAGCCCATTAAATCATTTCTATGAATATTCACCTGGTTTTACAGTTCGAATTACTAGAGAGTGCACTTGAACCACTTCACAAGCACCTGCAATTTACGGAGCGTTCAATTGGTTAACGATAGGTTCTCCAGAACTGTGTGGATTGCAGAACCGTTAGTAAATTCTTCTTTTTTACAGGTTTTTTAATAAATGAACACGTTCACATCGTTGGAAACAGGTGCTAAACGGAAGGTTCATTCAACACTATGAAACGCGCTAGCATGTGATTAAAATTACTTCTGCATCGCAAACATCCGCTCATCCACGATTCCGATTCCGACTTATCGGGATTTCCGAGAAGCAGGGAGTAAGTTTGACAGTTCGCAACCGAGTTCCGGAGGCTATAGAAGTGCTGAATCACATTGCTTCCTTTAATACACAGATAATTCCACGAATATGTATTGACAAACGCGTACCTGAGATTTCCGATTCGTGATGTAGATATATTAAAATGTGAGGAAACCTGCCTTTCAAACTACAAATTAAATAAAGAAGTTAGTTTTTTCTCAATAAAAATTCCAATAATTACTTTTTATGGACAGTCACATTGATTTTCTGAGCGAATCCCACGAAAAAGAGCAGTCTCTCAATTTAATTCATTCTTTTAATTTAGATATTACAGTGAACGTACCTACACGGAATACTCTTAAATCACAAACAGCAATAGATCAAATGCACAAAACCACAACTAGATATGAAATAATAACGAATAATCTAGGTTACAGTGACCACGATGCACAAATTCGTACAATTACTAATAACATGAATACTGACACAATAAATAAAACACGCATGTGCAGAGCATTTACTAAAGATAACAAAATTATGTGCGGACTACTTGCTGAAAGAATCATGGGAGGCTGTTTATAACGCTATTGTCACAAATGAGAAATATAATTTATTTGTCTCAAAACTTTCATTTCACTTTAACGCGTGCTTTCGTATTAAAAAGAGAAAATTAAATCTTTCACGAAAAAGTAATATTTCGATCACTCAAGGAATAGGAACATCGTGTAAAAACAAACGTACACTCTACTTTATTTCTAAACATCATAACGCATCACCCGGTTTCCATGTCTACATTCGAGAATATAAAAGAATTTTAAGGAAAATAATAGTTGAGGCAAAAAGAATGAAAAATAATGAGGATATTTTGAACGCTAGAAACAAAACTAAAGCAATGTGGAACATCGTTAAAAAAAATGCGATCACGTCATCGCGAAATTTCGTAGAGAATGTCGTTTTAAAGGATAATGAAAGAGACAAGTAATCTAGAAAAAGTCGCGAATATCTTCAACCAACACTTTTCTAGAATTGCGGTTGGTCTCACGAAGGGACTAAAACCACAAAATTCAACATCATATGCTTCTCAAAACAATTTCGGCACGATGTTTATATCCGAACCTTATTCCAACAAAATCCACAGAATAGTCAGTAAACTAAAAAATAAATATTCATCTGGTTTGGATGAATTTCCGGATTGTTTATTAAAAACCTGTGCATCTGCCATTATACATCCATTGACTCACATTTTCAATGATTCCTTGTGCACAGGAATATTTCCAGATATTCTCAAAACAGCAAAAAATAAGCCACTTTTTAAAAAGGGGACAAAAAGGAAATTTATAATTACTGGCCAATTTCTCTTTTGTCAGTTTTCTCAAAAATATTAGAGAGGATTTTCTCTACGCGAATGGAAACTTTTCTCAGGAAAAACGAAGGGTTTTCAGACTCACAATACGGTTTCAGGAAATCAACATCTACGAAAACTGCCATTTTTTCTCTCCTTAAAAATGTTGCTTCATCAATGGACCAAAATGAAGAACCCATTGGGATATTTTTAGATCTTTCGAAAGCTTTTGACGTTATTAACCATAACATCTTGCTCTCAAAATTACCTTCGTATGGAATTCGTGGTATTGCCCTACATTGGATAACCTCGTACCTTAAACATCCATCTCAAAGAGTAGAAATACCGTACTGGCACGAAAGGACGTTATTTACTTTCCAATTCATTGCCAATTTAACATGGGGTCCCAAAAGTTTCGATCTTAGGTCCTATCCTCTTTCTGTTGTACATAAACGATATGCCCCTATCTATTAAAAATGGAAGAACAGTTCTGTTTGCCGGTGACAGGAATGTACTTTGCAAAAAAGAAACAATAAATAGTACAATTTCAGAAGTTTCAAATGGGTTTTGTAATAAATTAATAGTTAACGAAAGAAAAACTTTCTCAATGCAATTTTGCGTTTCTAATCGGCAATCATACGCTCCATGGAAAATGAACAATATGCAATTAGCTGATGTTCAGGTAACAAAATTTCTAGGTCTCTTAACTCAAACCAACCTCAAATAGAATGTACCTACATATAAAAGAATTAAACACTAAATTACGTTCATTTTGTTATGCATTCAGAATTCTTTAAAATTCTGTCAGCGTTCTTGGAGCTCGTTGCGTGTATTTTGCAAATGTATATTCCCGCCTGATTGATTGATTTTTCTTGTTTCCGGGCGCGTCAACTGCTATGGTCATTAGTCCCGTTAGTGTAGTGCATGCTTTTTTCTCGGGAGATGGCAGTGATCTTCCCCCGCTGGATGGCGAGATCCGGCACCGACCTACCGTCGGCTAGTGGGGTTTCCCCCTAACCAGGACTCTCCCACCAGCAGGGCACCGCCCCAGCCGGGACAAGCTCTAAGCTCCCGACCGGTCTCCCGGAATATGTGGTAGTGTAGTGTGTGTTAGTGTAAGTGTGTGTGTAACGGGAGAGGATAGGACAAGGAAGAGGAAGGACAGATCGCGCGCGGTCCGTGGCCCGTTTGGTAGGGTATTGCTCCGGCATTCGCCTGATGTTGATCGGAGAAACCACGGAAAACTACCGATCAGAGCAGCCGGCCGCTAGAATTCTTCTCCAGACAGCGACTGAATTCGGCCTAGCTGAAAAGCTAGTGTCGAAAAACCTGCCGCCATGAGGACTCGAACCTAGGACCTCCCGTTCCCGCCTGAGATATAGCATAATATTCTGGGGAAGCTCATCCTTTAGTACCCAGACATTTATATTGCAAAAGAAAATTATCCGAATAATGAAAAAATTCCATCCACGTGATCCCTGCAAGCCTCTTTTCATTGAGGTTCGAATCTTACCATTATCTTGCCTATTTATTTACGAATCTGTAGTATTTGTCAAAACTGACTTCCTTAACGGTGGGAACATATTTTCATGTAATACTGATATTAATAGTTACAACACTCGACGAAGAAATCATGTTCATCAAGTGTTAGTATCAACAGCTCACTACAAGAAATCCACATACAATACATGTACGTTATTTTACAACGCATTGCCGGATGAAATTAAACAATTAAAATTGGTACACAAATTTAAGTTAAAAGTTTTCTGCTGAAAAACTGTTTCAATAAAATTAGAGACTATACTGATCGTCAAAAAGAAAAATAATGTTTACTTTAATAAAACAATGATATAGTATAATGAATTAGTTTACATTTGCATTGTATAATTTTTAAAAAAGACTTAAATGCCCGTAACAAGTAATGTACTTCGGCTTCGGCTCCGAGTCAATGACCCCCATGTCGATGGGGCTTTTGTCCAGTTTACCTGATCCGTTGAGCAAATGCTGATATGGCCCAATGATTTGCTTCTGGACGTAAATGTAGCTTCACTGTGCGCAAGTTTTTTTGTTGTTTTTTTTTTAGCTTTCCTCTTTCTTGTAGTGGTAGTAGAGCTTAGGGTGGGTTTCTATTTGTTAGCAATAGAGAAAAATCAAATCTGTTCCTTCGTTTACCGTTACAAATAAGTTTTCTAGAATTCGGCAACGGAAATATTTATTTTTTGAAATGTTAATCTGTGGCTTTTTAATTTTTTATTATTATTATTATTATTATTATTATTATTATTATTATTATTATTATTATTATTACTATTATTTTTTCATCTTTCAACTATTAATAGTTAAGTTGTTGGGAAGGGATTCTGATACTCAAGAAAGCGTGCGCAAACAATTTTCTCCCCCATAAGTCACATACAGTTTTTGACTAAATAAATAAATAAACATTTATAATATCATGAATGATTTTTACATTACAATAGTATCTTGAAACAAGAAACAGCATGGCTACGTTTCAGAGGTCGAGTTGTGCCTCCATCATCAGGCCTTAAAACAATACCTCAACTAAAATGAAATTTAATAATTAATATAAATAAAATTAAAAAAATATAAAAATTAGAAAAACTTATGTTAAGATAAAATAAGTGTGTTTAACATTATAAAAAATTCACAATAAATTAAAAATTTTTGGTGAATACATACTTTACAAAGGATTGGTTGAAATATGATAAAATTGACCTAGATAGGTGGTATGATGTTGAAAACTTATACCTCTGACGCCACCTCTGAAACGTTGCCACACTTTTTCTTGTTTCAAGACACTATTGTAATGTAAAAAAGAATTTATGTTTTAATAAATGTATTTGTGACTGTCTATAAAACGTAAATATTGGAACTTTCATGAAGAAAAAATACAAATTAAATAATTGAATGCAGATGTCTTGTTCCTATAAAATGTGTTCTTGCATGACAATCCGATCCCTAATTAGGTCAAAATGCAGACGCAAAGCGCGCTACATGCGGAGTGCCTTACGGTGTCGATGCTGATGAGAGTTGTCATAATAGTGGCAGTTTCTATCGCTATCGAGAAGCTCTCGCAATAATGGAGGTTTGCGGGAATTATGAACTATAGTGCGAATGAAACTCCCCATACGTCACATACAGTTTTTTTACTGTTTTTTGACAAAATGAATACATGAAATATGAAACAGTCTTCAGTATGATACCTACCGCGCGAGATTTTTTGTGATGCAATGGATGTACTACTTTTCATATATATCTGGCAATGAAAGACAAGTCTAGTCACGCTATCTGTGATTACTGGCAATGTCCGGTGAATCTTTACTTGCAGTGCTATTTAGTATTGATTTGTTCTCTTGCCCCTTGAACTTTATTTTACAAAGTCGGTATGAATTTATCTGATTCTTTAGTTTTTGTTTTTATCTAAAATTTCATATTTAGTTTTATGTCATAATTTGGCACATTGACTGAGCGTATTGTTGGTACAAAATTAGATGAACAGTGTATTGTTCACAACGTATTGTCTGTCCTTCTTTTTATTGTTTCTGTCTTATTTTGGTTATCTGAGGCTGTGGTATACAGATACCAGTAAGAGGTAACACATTTTTACTATTTAGCGAGTAGCGGAATGTTAACTTGGCATTTTTATAACAATAGTAGACGGTAAATTGCCGTTCCTTCTCCTTAATAAAAAATATTTTTATTTACATGGGAAAATATGAGCTTCATGTCAATTTTATTTCATTTGAAGTCGTTTGTAGAACTTAGGAATTAAAATTCAAGTGGGCCTTACGCTTTTGCTGTCATGCGGCTGTAAATGCACCAAAACGTCATTCCATCTGAATTTGACCACATTTTTAAATGATGTGAAGTTTCTGACTTTAATGGTCAAACAGTCTTTTCCTCTAACGAAATTTAAAGACGTCGATGGTGCATGATCATTCATAGCGTATAAAGTATTGAAATGCTGAGGCAAAAACGACGATTTTTGACAGAAAATCTCGTACTGTAGGGCCCTGATACCGAAAAAGTGAATAAATCGTATTTTAGTAAATTACATGTTATCAAAATTCATGTTTTGTGTGTCCTTGATACCGAAAAATTGGTTTACAGTAAATCATCTGTCCGTTTGTACGTCGGTGGTCAACGCACATCTTATAGCGCTGAGATGATTTTCTCCAAAATTGATAATTCTCGATAGATGGAGGAAACGGATGTTTCAGGGTGTAGTTTAGATAAAGCATCTACTTCTCGAAATTTTATAAAAAAGGCTCCAACTTTTTAATTAATGTATTTTCTTTGCATAGAGCAAAGGATTTGAAAAAATTGAACAGGTCTTAATTTAGTTGAACTCTACGGATTTTTCAAAATTGCAAAAGTTCAAACTTTTTCGGTGTGTACCTATAACTATGATATTGAAGAAAGATATTTCTACATAATAAATCTGTTCTTTAAAGACATCTTTAATTACTGCCATGTACAATTTTCTTAAAAAAAACAGAGTTTGTGCGTAATTTTTCCTGAATTGAATGCAATTTATAAAGAAGCTTCTAAAAAGTGGCTCCAATTTTTTTCTTATAATTTTTTCTCGAATACAGTCAAGGATTCAGGATGTAGGAAGTGACGCAGGTATCATTTTCGTTGAACACTCGGAATTTTCGAAATTTTGCAAAAATTAAAAGTAATACCAAAAAGTGTGATATTGTAGCATCTCCAGGTATACCTTTCAATGCGTTGCGTTTTGTAGTGAATTGCCTGCTGTAAATATCGTGTAATTTCAGTCGACTCGATGTCATGGACGACTTAATAACTTGGTCCGTCTGTGAAGTTGATAACTTTAAGGCGGGAGACATTTAAGATACTTTCACGTGTCTTAAATGTGCCCTGCCAAATCATTTAGCCATTTCACTTCAATTTTAATCTAATCGGAAAATCGTTTTCTATTAAAAATGTTCCTTAACTTTAGGTAACAGTTAGAAATAGTCTCTCAGTGCGAGATCGGGGCTGTTTTAATAATTTTGATTTCGGTCACAGCATCCAGTGATGAAGTCATTAGAAGTGATATCACCGTTTCCCGAGCTCTTGTTCCAATTATTTATTTGGGGTAGTTGCTATCGTGGACTTGCTTGCGTTCTCAACCCTGGTTAGCGACCCCAATTCTGATATGGCGCGATCTTGCCGATGATATCCAAGGATTGTTTTACGATACTTTTACGAGCCTCAACGGCGACAAGGTATGACGTTGATTTTTACGCCACAAAAATCCACCGACTCATCATGCTAACAACCGAGCTATCGAAGTCCGTTCGGGGTAGTAGAAATGGGTGGTTTAAAACATCTCAACGAAATGAGGTCAACTCGTGTTGCACGCGGGGTGTGCGGGCGGCCACTCTCGTGAATGAGACTCCCTGCGTCAGTAACTCACAGAGTTTGTTTTGCATGACTGGATTTTTTATCATATCACAATATAGTGATGTGTGTTTTGGTAAAAGTTTCTTTTTTGGCAAAAATTTGGTGGATAGAACCCCTTTACTGGCTCAGAAAATGATCTTCATATTGCTATACGCGTCACAGTTTTTATACCTTATCTTTATGACGTAACATACCGTATTTTGCTAGTATTGCAAATACATTAAAATTGTACGTATGAGATATGTATCTTTACAATCAATACGCGTAAAATCTATTTAAAAATAAAATATTTGTTCAGTTCATCTCTGCCACTTTCATGAGAAATAACAAAATTAGGCTTTCATAGCTTTTTTACGTTCTTTATTCGGCAACTGCAGTCTTTATTTTTACGTCTGGTAGTCGCATTCAGTTATGAGTAGGTCTTAATGGGTCTTAGGGGATGATTTGAAAACAAGTCGCGTGCACCCTCATATTTCCTACTACGCATCGTCATAGATAGGAATTACTTGGAGTGGCAGATTGTGAGTCAGTCGATGTCATGAGGAACTTTACCCGCAGTGAGCGTGAAGTTCATGTCTGGTTTCCACGTGCCTCAAATACATTAATACATTACAGTTTTATGTTTTTTATTAAATGAAACTCGCCACATGATCTGTAGATTTGAATCGGTTCGATAAAATGCAAATTGATAGTGTGCGAATCAACCCGATAACTTCTGTTACGATTGTAGAAGTTTTTCACCCAAACTTCAAAGGAAAAAATAGATGAAATTACAAAACTTGCTTTTCTTTATACTTGGGTTTTGTGATCAGGAAAAACCATGAGCTTCTCACTTGTGTTGTAACATCTGTATAACTAACCTTATGGTGTGGTTGTATGGAAAACTCAAATTATTGTTATTCGCTCAACCAATGTTGTGGAGAGTACCAACAAACCATTTTAATGTCTGCATATTCTTGAACAAATATGCGTATACCATTTTCAACCTGTTTTTATGAAGCATACTCATAAAACATTGTAGTAATGCAACCGGAGTGACAATGTGGAAATTAGTATAGAATTTTGTTTATTTCAAATACAAAATATGTTCATATCTTTTGAAACTTGCGTGATAGAAACTTCTTATAATGATTTTCAAAACCAGCATGCTCGTTTCTTTTGAAATCACTACTTTTATCCTGGAGATATTAAAAAAAAAGTTTGATCCCTAATCTTATTTGGTATTAGTATGTTAATTATAACAAGACAGAGTTGGGACATTAATTCTAAAAACAATTATAGTTAATATATAATTATTATCATGTTTGTTTCCATTCTGTATGCATTTTTAGTCATTGTATGAGGAAAAGTGAGAGAGCTCTCAAACAGTCAACGTGACTCAAGAGCGAAGTCGCTCGCCTTTGACCAAGGAGGTTCTGGTTCGATTCTCGTCGATTCCTGGACAATCTCATGTGAAATTTGTTTCAACAAAACGAGTTTAGCTGCTTCGCAAGGGCTGTGAAATGTCCTAAACCCTACCCCTATCGTAATTCCTTCCCAATTCTGGGTAGTGACGCAGGAGCGCGCAAGAGAGAGACGCGTACGCGGAGATGCTACCTGGCGGTCCTCTTGACGTCTAACGGACTTGTGGACTATGTAATGGAGGATTACTCCCAAAGACAATGACTATAAATTGTAACGGAGGATTACTCCAAGCGCTCAACGTCCAATGGTGGTTATAAGACGCGTTGCGTCATGACGAAAGTGCACCAAACTATAAAATAAGTCATCACAGCGAAAGTCAAGACTGTAATAATATCCGACTCACCTCTTTCCTACCAAACACCTGCCCTCCTCCAGCAGTACTGTCAGCTGCTAAAAATGCATTTCCCTACTAGAGTTCCGTGTCTTGTAATACAGAGTCCGGCAAAAAGACTACCCATATTTCAAAAGGCACTTTAGAACAAACAAATATTCTGTATCTACAGAATATTTCTGTATCTACAGAAAAATACGTTAATTTGTGAACAACAAGTATTATGCCTTTTTACGGTACTTAGTTTTAAAAATTATATCCGCTGAATGGCGTTCTCTATTGTTGACGCCTTGACGAACCCTTTCTCGGAAGTCCATTGTTCTTCTTAGGGAGAAGTCTGATTCCAACTCAACGGAGACACAGCTTTGACTTCACGGCGTTCTGTAGCAATTTTAAGAGAGTTGTCATTTACCAGACATAAGTTTTAAAACCAAGTAATATAAAACGGCGTAGTATTTGTATTTTAAAAATAAAAGTATTTTTCTGTATCTTTATTTGGTTGTTTGTAGCTGCCTTTTGAAATACGGGGGGTCTTTTTCATGGAATCTCTATTATGTTCCGGATCTCTCGTGTGAGTGATATGTTCAATAACAAGACAGATTCCAAATCAGACAGGCGCAAATGCAATCCATAGTACTCAATTTGCTTAATGGTCTGTTTTCAGAAATATCAATCGTTAAGAACACAAAATCGACGCTTCTGAAACATTCAAAACTGGTTTTATGGAACACTGATCTCACGCCACGTATCAGAGGCTGCAACAGGCGATATGCGACTTTTAGGACTTCCTATTTCATTTTGAGAATTTGACTGCTGGGAGTACCCTTCATTCATTCGTAAGGGTGTTCGGAAAGATGAATACAACTAGGCCTAATACTAAATACATACGACTCCATGATAAATGTGGATAATGATAAACCTTTTTCTCTAATATAATTTACCTTTATCGCCTAGTTTAGCTCAGTAACAGCATTACGGTTGCCCACGCAGCATTACAGACCGATAGGTCGTAGGGTTCAGATCCCGACTGTGGCGAATTTTCGACACTAGCTAGATAGCTAGATGAACCCGCTGTCTGTAGAATTGGAGGGGGCGGGTGCTCTGATCGGTAGTTTTCTGCGGTTTCTCCGATCGATGAGATGCAAATGTCAGAGCAATAATACCTTAACCAGTACTCTTATTCTTATTCCTCTTTGACCTTCTTTTTCCCCCTTTGAAGCACTCTTCTCGATCTTCCTAGTTTTTCCTAATCCGATTGTGAAGAACACGAATACGTTTTGATCTTAGACAACCAAATTCTCCATCCCAAGATATTTTTTCATATTTAAAGAAGCTCAACAGGCTTCCAACTGAAAATATACAGTGAAAAATGCGTCACAAGTTAAAAAAACTAGATGTGTATTCTCTCTTGTAAACATCCGCGGATCAGACCCCATCTCATAATTCATATTTTTCCATTTCTCATCCCTGAATCCCGGGTGGCTGTCATCTCCTCTTGTGGATTCTCGCTGCACGTACTATCCCCGCTGACGGGTCTCGCTCTTTCCCCTCCTCTTTCCGGTCCAGCTTCCGACTGCGAAGGCTCGGTGGCACCTTCCATTACCAATGCAGCGTCCTTGAGCAGGAGGTCTTAGGATCGAGTCCCGACGATTTCCACTCCAGCTACATGATCGTATGCAGTTTTTCTGTGGAAGAATTCAAGCGGGCAGCAGCTCCGAAAGGAAGTTTCTGTGGTTTCTCCGATTGATGCAGGCCGAATGTCGGAGCCGTTCCGTAACAAATGGGACTGCACGGAATAATTTCATCCACATCTCTGTGTTCGCTGTTTTGCTTTGCACATTTACTTACATTTATTCTGATACGTACGTAAACTTATACAGTACCACACATGTTGGGAGACTAGTCGGGAGCTTAGAGCGTGTGTCATCTAGGGAAATACCCTACTAAAA
Source organism: Teleogryllus occipitalis (assembly GCA_011170035.1). Classification (NCBI taxonomy): domain Eukaryota; kingdom Metazoa; phylum Arthropoda; class Insecta; order Orthoptera; family Gryllidae; genus Teleogryllus; species Teleogryllus occipitalis. Next base: position 40,519 of record BLKR01015206.1, on the reverse strand, counting down.
GATATTTGGAGAGTAAAACCTCGGACGTCGACATGTCCGCCGGTGGTGAATTTTAAATAGGAGGAACATCGCCACCTCCTGGTATCCCTGGAGTATCTCCAGGTATCCCTAATACATTAATATATGACTTCGTTAACGGGAATAATATTCAAAGTAGTAGACACGTACGGAAACACTCTAATTTTCTCCTGGAAAGCACCTGAAGGGAGCGTTAGACCTAAAAACGCGTCCATCCACGGAGGATTAAGTGGTGGTGTACAAGGATTATTTTTTTCTTCTACGAAGCTCCGCTCAGGCTTTTAATTTATTCACGGTTTTGCCGAGATCGGTATTATTCCATATACGAAAGCAATTTCGTAAATAAAACTCATGTAGCAGTTCAACACATTTAATTCACTAATTAGCTTTAGGGAATCAGCTAATCTACTTATTGTAATCAGGAACAAGTATGTGTCCGTGAATCGTGCGTCCTTCGGTTCCGCTTTAGGATTAAGCAAGAAATCATTCTATGCTTCCCGGTCTTCTGGTGGGGAACCAATCGTTTTTTCGTATTCTTCCAGAATATTCTAAGCTAATTCTCAAATTTTTTGGCAGTGAGGTTAATCATCTACGCGTTTTGAACGGGTTTAAGACAGAGTGTGACTGACAGCTAATTTGTTTCCTCTCAAACGAAACAATAACCATATTTGTAGCTGGGCCATTTGTTCTGGAATATGTTGGAACAGTTCTAAAAAACCTATTTTGGAAGGTTTTAAGGAATCTGTTGCGCTGAAACACTAAATTCTTCATTTCCAGCATTATACAATTCTACGGTTTTATTAATGAGACTGACGTTAATCAACCCGTATTTTTCTAACGGAATGAATTATGAAAGAAGTATTTCTGTTGATGTTCTTTCGTATAACTTTATATGCTCAAAAACTTATAAAATATGACGCTGTTTTATGTTGGATTTTTTATTATCGACTTGCATATCACAAATAAACGTATTTGACGGGAAAATAACCTCCAATTATGACACGGTATTTATTCTTGGCAAACAATTATGTTATTAAACAATAGAGAAATTTTGGATGGTTCAGAATATCTTACCACTGTTGTCAGTTATATCCACCGCTGCAAAGATTTAACTCAGACTCATATTTCATTCTTCACACGCGCATTTCATGAGAAAGTGAGGTTTAGGAGACGCATGTAACAATGGGGGGGGGGAAGGAGCATTGTGGGATATAACATTGCTAATTCCTGATATTCAAGGGGCGGATGAAATCGATGAGAATTCCGCCTTGTTTAACTCGACGTGGCGACTCTCAGAATAAAGCCACCGTTCTCAACATCACCTCTCCATTCGCGCTTCACCTCCTAGTAAAAGTAGGAGCGGACCCGGGATACCAAGAAGAAGCAACTGAGAGAAACTACATCATGAATAAGTTTAGTAGAGAGAACTGCGGTAGACTAATGAGTGTATTGGAAGTGCGATTGCGGAGGGTGAAGATGCAATATGAGGGCTAGACGATAATTAAACGTGATTAGGACCGAGAAAACGATGAGGCTCAGACGTTTGCACTAAAGAGTCGTGGATTTTCTGGAAAGAAAGATTATGGTGTTTGGTTGAAGCTACAAAGTATTTGCGACGAAGATAAATGAAAGAAAGGTGTCTCGGGAATCAAGAGGGGCGATATGATTTCCAAGAGCTACGTCTCCTGAGAAGACACGTTGCGACCTTTTTCAATTTTTCTTCACCGCCCTCCTCTCTTCATGACGACCTCTCATCCTTTTCTCCACTCGCATTCAAGCCAAGAGTAAGTCGGAGATACTGTAGTTGTGGTTACAAGAAGCCTGGGAGCTCCGCGAATTCATCTGAGGCGGGCCTCCTCGGTTCCCATTCTCCGGCAGACTTTTCTTTGTCTCGAGGATTATCCTCCGCACTCTCCACCATTGAACATCTCCTCTTCCCCTCACGTCCCTACTCGCTCACGTCCCCCTAATTCCCTTTTCTCCACTTCCTTCTTTTTTTCCCTTCCCTACTCTCCCTGCCCTAATTTCCCGTTTTTTCTCTCTCCCCGGCTCTTGCTTTTTCACTCTCTCCTCTACTCTCTCTTCCATCTCTCCACTCCATTCCCTCCTCTCCCCTCCTTCTATTCCCCTCCCTCCTCCATTCTCAATTAATTTTATCCTTTTTCTCTCCCCCTACACAGTCCCTTTCCCCTCTCCCGCCGCCTGTTCTCAACTGCTTGTTCTCTCTCTCCTTTTCTTCTCCCCTTTCTTCTATCATCCCACCACCCTTTCGCTCCACCATAATCCCGCCATCCTTTGTTCACTACTTGGCTCTCGTCTCTACTTTGCTTTCTTACAACCTTTTCTTAAGCCTCATCTCTTAAAACCTTTATTGTGACCTTATTTTCTTTCGCTGTGCTGTAGTCGTCGCCCCATTGTTCTCAAATCCCATCCTCTTCCAGGAACGCATGACTTTGTTTCGCCCGCTCATTCCGTGTTTCCCATCTCGTCATGCCCCGTGTGCTGTCCTCGTTCACCTAGTGCCGTATGCGTCGAGCAAACATCGGAGAGAACCGAAGCACTCCCCGGGCAATCGACGCGAGGCAACCCTGTGATGCGATTTGCTCCAGATGCACGCGTGAACGCTTTGCCGCCGCTCAAGATGCGTCTCGCTCTCCTACGTGCTTCCTGCCGGAGGGGTCTTTTCCGAAGGCTCCCTTCCGTCGGGGACAATTGTGTTTGCCTACTTGAATTCCAGATCGAGTATGATATCGGGTTATGATCTTTATTCTATTTAGATTTATTTAACGTCGTAACACTGGTGTTGGGGGAGGGTGAGAAAAGCTGGATTTTTGTAGTTTTCAAATACACACAAAAGGGCAACGCGGGAATTTGCTCAATGGATGAATAGAAGCCAAAAACCCATTCGAGATAGGATGCATTGAACCAAGAAGCTGATTGAATACAATCATTATTACTGGGATGTTAAGAAACCTCGTGTTTATTTACATAAAATATATAGTTGTTAAAAACGATCTCAACTTGAACTTCAAAATCATCAGCAATTAAATCATTCATCAGAGGTGAAATTCGCATATGCTCAAATACTATCGTCGTATGTTTTTTGCTCTCGCTGACTTCCATCATAGTTATTTCCAATCGTATTACGCACTGTGGAAAGATTTTTAAATCTACGTGAAGAAATTTATCGATTTTGTTGGTCTTTGTTGGGGTGTATGAGATAACCGCAATATGAGAAATGAATGCCATATCTGTTGCTAAATATATAACCGCAATCAATAGAGAGTAAGTAATTTCAGGAGGTTATAGCTATTAACATACCTAGAAAAGTTGAGTGTTATTACTGCCGAGGCCAAAAGTTAAAAATCGAGGCGGATCGTAGCGCAGTGAGATTTTTAATTTGAACGAAGCAGTAATAACACTGTAATATTTCGTGGTATGTTCAGCATTTTATCGGTCACCATAAAATATCACGAATTACGCCAAAATGTTCGACATTACTGCGATAGTAAACACATGAATTCTTTTGCTGGGGCACGTTAGTACATTATTGTGAGGTATTGCTTGCGATAAATCTATATAAACGATATTCGTATACTGTGGTTCGAGAAAGATGGATGCAAATAATTCTCCTGAACCTAAAGGCACCTACAGAAACGACGTTCGGTTAAGAAATTGGGGCGTTGACTTCCAGTGGCGACACCTTCACATCGTCAGGAAAAATGATTACCGGAGTAGAATTTAATTTTTTCTAATTGTGCTATTAGTAATATTAAAACCCATTGATAAGAATGTTCAATTTCTTAACATACAGGTAGGTACAAGAGCACTTAACAAACCTGCAGTGTTGCACGTTCGCAGGGGTTAAAAGGCGCATGTGACCGATAAAAATACATGTCCGTAGTCTCCTCAATTAGATGAACAAATGTTTCCTATGGAGTTTTGCTGAAAAACGCTTCGATTCTACCCAGCCCTTTCTTGACGATTTCTCTTCTTTAATAACGTCCAGAATGATGAGCTAACAATGAGTAAAACTCGCATTATTTGTAACGCCTACGCAATATTATTACAGAACTTAGACCTGTCAAATTGCTTCCAACCAGGAGTTCTCCTTTTCAAGCTATGATTCGAACTCAAATTCTTAGGTTTAGAACGCTATTAACATTACCTCTACACCACAAGTTTTACAGGTAACATAACTTTCCAGTTGCTTTGAAAAACAAAGTTCAACATTTACATTTGAAGTTTTCAAATATCGAGAGCTTTTCATAATACACAATAAACACACAATCTTTCAGCGTCAGAAGTCATTTGCATTATTTTTACGATGCCTTCAAAAAATCAGTAAATATATTTCATTTTCTGTCAAAAAATTGACAAAACATACTTAATTAAATAAATAAAAGTACCATGCATAGCTAGATATATTTGATAACCAGAAAGTTTTGCTACTAGTTATAGAAAATTTACTTTCATCACTAAACGAACTACGTATTTGATGTTTTGGTATTGCTAAGAACATATCAACCTACCACACCGGCTCTCCTCCCACCACAACTAGCAGAAAGAGAGCTAAAAAATTGAGCCATTTCACTTAAATCGCACCAAAATTTGACCTTCATATTTTAAATTATTTTCTATTTTTACGTTATATTATATGGATGAAATAAGGTAACAAGAGTATTTTTATTTTTTCTAACTTTTTATTTTCGTAAATATTGCATAAAGAATTTTGTTAAGAATTTTGTTTGAAGAAGGCATCATTAACTTGAAAATATCAATATTTGAATGTATTAATTATAGAAACTCCGTTCAAATTCCATTCGAAAGTTAAAAACGTTTAATTTTGGAGATTTTGCAAAGTATTTAATTTCCTAAATTTTTTATTTTTTATTTTTTATTATTTTATAATAATTTACCTTAGAACTCCTGAATTTTCGTCACAATACACAGTTTTAATGCCTTACCGAATTAAGGTCTGGAAAAAATTACATTTTCTTCCGCTAACTTTTCAGCCACGTTTATCATGTGTTCTGTTGCTGCAAAGTGTCGTGTAATTTTACAGCATGTCCAACTTTCAAAAATTGCCAAAATTTGAATGTTCAACGTCTTGTTATCTCTTGAGTGAAAGGGAATTGATAATTTCTTTAATAATATCTTTAATGTCTGATTTTTCAATGGACGTCCAAGGACCTTAAGTGTGAAAAAAATAATCTGTAATGGCACTTAATTTCTGAAATTTCTTGTTGCAATTTTCTTTTCTTGACGGTTTTTCCTGTTGAAATTAAACTCTTGTTTATTTTCTCTATATTCATTTCGCAGACACTTAACGAAGTATCTAAAGTGCTTAAATTATCATTACCTAGATATCCACACTTTTCACTACATTCACTGGACTTTCCGCTATTTTCGTTAATGCCACGGAAGCCACTGATCTCGACGCTCTCTTTGCTCACAAAAGGACTCTTTAGAAGTCTACTCCCCTTTTTTCGTCATGAATCACAAATTCGTCAATCTAATGACACCTCTAAATCAAATTTCACTAGTAAATTGTTGTTTACGCGTTTTGGAGATTTCCTTTTCTTAAAATAGTGATCAGAAAGATTCAATGGATAGAAACATCTGTCGTATCTCATACATATCGGCTCTGTTGTTGCTCAGTGAAGTACACACGATTCACAGAAAGAACTCTATCACTCTTCTCTTTTTTAAGATGCGTATTACGACCGCTGTTCAGGAAATTTTACTCATGTCCCTTGACAAGTAGTCTGTTGTATTTCACGAGAAAGGTCAGGAGGGCACTCCGTCGCTAAGACGCAAAGGGGTTTAGCAGTAAAGTTCGTTTCGCTGACACTGAGAAAGCAGTAGTAGAATTCCTTTCGGTGTCACTCATCCCTTTTGGGACAGAGTGAGCATATTCTAACACGACCACCTACCCCCTTCCACACGTGGTGAGGGCGTGATAGAATGAATGCTCGTGAAGCGAGCTTAAAATTCTCAGGAAGCAGGATCTTTCGGGTATGAGAAAGGTCTGAACCCTTGACACAATGAATCGGATAAAATACGAATAAAATGAGCATATATTCAAAGAAAGAAATTACAGTTTAAGTAAAAATGCACTTTAAGTAGTTGGTAACTGAAAAAAAAACAAGGCAAAAAAAATAGGCGCCACCTCGACTGCCTGAACACACTTTCACCAACTACTATTTACAATTTGCTCATTCCTCTTTCTGAATTTTCATCTACCAAATTATTTTACTCTTTTAACTTCTGGTTTTTCCGTGCACGGCTTTTAAAATGAATTTTACCCTTGTTTTAAGGAATCCAGTTCACAGGTGCTAGCCTTGGGCTTCGCACTCACTATAACACTGAACTTTAAAGAGAAAAAACAATAAAACGTAATATACACGTTACTTAAATCTGACCCCTTTACATATAACAGAAAGCAATTACTTTTAACACACTACAATAAACTGTGACTTTTCCAGATAACATCAACTGTGCAACATGTGAAAATCATGAATTATTTACGTAAAATTGTACAAGGTATGGCCTCTTTGAATGAATTTAATGACACGTGCAGTAAATGAACTTGAAACTGCCACTCACATCGTTCGGAATTCTTCCCCCACCTATTCTGAACTTTTCACCCACTCTTAGCACGAATTGTCGTGTATTTTACGGCTATTCTCTTTCCCCAACTGATCGCCGCATAAAAGTTACCAGTTCCTTTACCTCAGCAGCTCCGCATCGCTCGCCTGTAGGTAACCTTGGGGATTTTCTGCCGCTCGCAGCCCCGCGTCGCCACTCTTCTCCGCTTGCTGTCCCATGACGTTACAAATTTCCTCTTCTTGAACTCCGGACTCTGCCATGCCTCCAATTTCCACATCCTTCTCCCGTTCTCCAGACTCGTACGATTCTCGTTCCTGTCCAAATCTTTCTCACCTACGCTTCGCTCTTCCTGTGGTCGTCCTCCTTCTACCGCGCCTCGTACAAGTTCGTTCGCGCTTCCAGCCTCGAATAATTAATGTAGCTGAAGTTATGCTTGAAATGCTCGGCCTACCTACCATACTTTGGGTATGTGTGGTCTCAGCGTGCAATATGGGATGCTGGATTTAGTTAGTGTCCTTCTGCGCGAATTTTACAAATTTGAAATTATTTCGGAGTCAAAAAGTCACTTCGCTTGCTCTCTCAAATATTGTGAATGCGAAGAATGTTTGTGCACTCCACTTCTTAATTACCTCACTTTCGAAGATACGCTTCTCAAGCTAACTTCAATCGAAGAGAGCTCCGTCTGGTCGCCGTCGCTGCTGCAATCAAAGAGGGCTCCTCCGAGGCGCGCCGCGATACTTATGGTACTCGCGCCTGGGGAAATTTTGGAGGGGTGTATACTCTCCTCCTTTCGTGACATCCCGGAAAAACATTATTCACTAGTTCGGGCGTCAGAGTTCGAAAAGCTGTGGGCAGATGTCGCGTTTACCAGCCATCGCTCCGCCGCGTACCCTACTCTCTCTGTTCGTGGGATTCTTTTCGTAGCTGATGGTGGCGTTATGGGGTTGTCTAATCCCGTGACGTCACAATATGGTTTACTAATATATCCTAAAACCATAATGAGGCAGACGTCATTCTTTTTATTATTCTTCGGCACTTCTATCAAAGACTGATCGAACACAATTCGTTACTATCACTATATTTTAATCTAAAAGAGTTAATATAAATATTTTCAGTTTTAAAAAACAATTAAAATTTTTTAATGAGATGTTTATTTTTTGAGAAAGAAATTTACAGAGAAATAAAATACATATACAAAATTATTAAATGAAACAAGCCACGAATTTTTATGTTAAGTACATTCGGAGCATCAATCAATAATATTTTGCGAAGTACGCGTAAATTCGAAAATTTAATAGTCATAACTACACAAATAATCAATATTCAAGTAAATAATGAAACACGCATCTCTTTTATTTACGAGGGGGCAGGGTGAACATCTGAATTACTAATAACTCTCGAAACCCTAATCAGGCAGATGATCATTCTCTTTCTAGTTCTTCAGGACTTGAATCAAAGACTGACCGAACACAATTCGTGAGTGCATGGGTAGGCAGAACCTGCCCTCATACTTAAAATTGATTTTGTAGAACTGTATGTGTGGAATGCTCTCTTTTTTCCTTGTTATATTTTATAGGAAATTGAAAAGAATACGCCTATATTTTTTTTAAAAGTTTATATCATCGAGTTTATATCGACATTTTCATTTTTTAAAATTACAATTTTGTAAATGTATTATTTATTTTTTGAAAAATTAATTTACGGAGGAATAAAACACACATTTCAAAGTATTAAATGAATCAAACCAAAAATTTTTATATTAGGTATTTTCGAAGCAACAATTGATACAATCTTTGAACTACGCGTACATTCAAAAAATTAATGTAGGCATAACTTCACAAATAATCAATTTTAAGTTAAATAAAAAATAAGTGTCTCTTTTTTATGTCCATATTTAAGAAAAAATATCGTACACTTAAAAAAAGTCGTGTCAACTCTTGTTTGATTTGACATGGCTCATTTACGTGCAGAAGCAAAACAAGGGTTCATGTCAACATTTGCTTAATGGATCGGGAAAACTGGACGAAAATGTTATGCAGATGGTGATCGTTTACCCAGACACTGAAGTACATTTCTTGTTGCAGACATAAGACATGTCTTTTTAAAATTATACAATACAAACGTAAACTAATGCATTTTCTATCGTTAATAAAATAAATATTATTTTCCTTTTTGATTATCTGTACTCTCTCTAATTAATAGAAAGAATTGTGCAGCTGAAAATATTTTACTTTGAACTTAAACTTCTCTATGGATTGTAACTGATTAAAACCATCTGACAATGTATTATGTAACGTATATGTATTATCTGAGGATTTCTTGTAGTGTGCTGTTGATACTGACATCTGATGAATACATGATGAATGCTTCACGGGCATTTATTTTGTAAATGCGTACGAGAACCGACTGCTATTTATATACACTTCTGAACCCAAGGAATTCCCTTATCATGCCTCATTTTCATTTCTGTGATTTCTTACTCGCTGAAAGCTTAAGCTACAACGGCAGTTGCAAACTGCACAAAAACATGAATGTGTTTCATGTTTGATACTTGTTTCGATCTTCTTTTGCAAAAACAATTCCCCTAAAGCCTCACAGGTTACAATCATAACGAATTGGCACTAGCAGCCTTTGCACCACCTGTTGATAAGAGGAAACACGTGAAAACTGTAGACCTGCGAGCAACTTGGAGCGCTGTCTGTTTTCGTCTAGTAAAAGGCCATGGCAGGCAATTGTAGCGGGCCACCAATCTGACACTAATTGCTGCATTTGACAAGCACTGAAGACGCTCCAGAAATGGCAATGGATCGCGGGTGCCAAGGCAGACGGAGGCACCGAGACGCCCGTCAACTCACTGGCGCTATCGTCTGGAAACGAAGACGGAGGCGAGTCCGAAACTTCGCACCGCCAGAGGGAATAATCCATTCATAGCCGCGGGATGGACAAAGATAGAGGCAGTTCGATCGAGAGTGATGGTAAGAATAGGCTGAAGTGTGATAAGACTGCTTTCTGAGTTCAAAGTGATTCTCCCGAGAGTTACAAACTGTTAGGGAAGGGGATATCTGGTTATTGGGCACCTTTCCGTGTTTATAGAGTTCCGCTGAGAAAAAAAATATTACCTTTATGATTTACGTTTATTACTCCCTCTTTAAACAATTGTATATGAACTCTTTGTTTAAAATTGTAGTATTACTTTTTTTCTTATTTGTTTCACAAAATGCACTCACCGACGGTCTCTAGATTTTATGAAAAATATAAGCTGTTGTAGCATCACTAGTTTCTCTATGTGGCAATGCTCCTCCAGCATCTTCTCTCGCAATCCCCTACATTTTACACAAAAGTTTTGACGAGATAAATACTTCACTAACATGCACCATAGTGAAAACGAATGCGCCGGAAAGCACGGCTAATTGTGACGACTTCAGTTCCGCTGAAATATTTATGAAATTCGTACTGGGGGTGCACGCGCCCTGTCATGGCGAAACGCTTAATTATTACGTCGTGTAGGGCGGTTGACGGGTGAGACAAGACGGTGTTCGCAAGGCGCCATCGGCAGGCCACCGAGGACAAAAGACTCCCATCCCCTTGTGGCCCCCCGCTGAGCGAGTGCCGGTTCCAGACATCGCCGACGCAACGCGCGACCCGGGTGGGCTGTTACGGGCTCAGCGCCTCCCTGCCTTCCAGCTGGCTCAGAGCGACGGCCATGGGGGCGTTCACATTGCGGTTATTTAACCCCGCGGTTACTTAACCTTCACATTGCATGTTACTTAACTCCGTTGCTATTATGATAGCCGATCGCACATTGAAGAATTTTAAGTATCATTGTAAAATATTTAAAGCTTCCGATGCGGACAGTAGTCCAATTTATAGATTATTTCACATCATACGTGTTATCAACATTACAAATAAAATCAGAAAATAAATTAAAAAAGTTTACAGAAAGAAAAGCAATTTTGATCACGTATTGTGGTCTTCAAGTGGTATTGGAGCATTGGATTTTGAGATTGAGGGGCTTCCTTGGTGATTACATATTTGAGAGGGGAAGTCTGTAAAAGACTTGCCCCCTATAAAAGTTAAAATATTGTAAACTAGTGGTGTTACTACAGCACGTATTTTCTCACGATATTGGTATCAGTTATACAAAATGATAATGGGAAAATTGTTTGTCTTACTTTCTTTTCAGCTTTCACCAGCTGAAACGAAGCGCGAAAAATACTTATTAATACAAAAGTTTAAATGGCATTAGCTTTCTAACACTGAATTCAGTGTATTACGTGTATATTTGCGGATATTGCCTGTAAATAAAATTGGAAGTTAATAATAATACAAGTCAGCGGCGGCGGTGATCGCTATTGTCTTTTGTTGCGGGCGGTGTTGCCAAAATCACAAAGACCGCAGGGTTCGTTTGCCATACATATTTCACAACACAGGTATCCTAATATTACTGACAACCAATTGCAAATGGATCGTAATGTATATTATTATTATTATTATTATTATTATTATTATTATTATTATTATTATTATTATTATTATTATTATTATTATTATTATTATTATTATTATTATTATTATTATTATTATTATTATTAAACAATAATGCCGAGCAAATTAGCTCAGGATGTAGCGCGCTGACTTCGCAGTCGGGAGGCCCGTGTTCGATTCCTGGGTCAGCCATCCTGACCGGGGATTTCGTGGTTTCCCTCGGTCATCAGGCGAATGCTGTGATGGTTCAAAAGGGCCACGATCACCACTTATCATCCTATCACCTCATAATTCATAATTCAAGGCTTAACAACCTTGCCTTACTAAGGGGTACAGCAGAAAAACTGATCGCCATAATGACACACGTTAATCTCTCTCCGGGATAGAATATGACTGGGTCTCGGAAGATAATGTCAGGAATGGTCGATACGCAAATCATAATAATAATAATAATAATAATAATAATAATAATAATAATAATAATAATAATAATAATAATAATAATAATAATAATAATAATAATGTAATACTTTTTCAAATCTGCTCGTTTTAACACTACTTACACATTCGTCTCCTTGACTTATTCCTGTGTACATTCTTAGCTGTCCGTGAGACACCGTGTTTCTCAGGAAGAAAAGTGAGGAAGTAAACTACGCACGGTTTTATGAAGAGTAAGGTTCCCCTCCACCCTGTTGCCGTTTGGTCAGACGATTGGCCATTTGGAGAAAGCATCGGCCAAACAGGCAATGGTTCCCTTGGGCGGGATGGGAGAAGGGGACTGCCCTTTATTGGACGTGAAGGAGCAGCGGAAACCGCGCTCTGAGACGACAGGGCGATCAAATACACGTATCCAGGCTTCGTGGAGACACAGGTCTTGGTCGACTTTCACATTATTGGAGACGTTTAAAGATTTCCATAGTCACTTTTTTCCCTTCTCGAACCCCAAGAGTCTTCAATGGCCAAGAGGGGTATTCTCAATTACAATTGTGTAGCCAGTTTTCCTTGCGTAGACGTCTACGACCGATTGATTTATATATATTCTGCTAGTAATGACGAAAATGTTTCGGGAGGCGTTCCTGTTGCCGCAGCTGCATTGGAATTGGTTTCGTGAAAACAAATTAATAGTAAACGAAGGAATAACGGTTTCAAAGCATTTTTGCATTTCAAATCGCGTTCGCCATTGAAAATTAACAATGTGTATTCGGCTGATATAAAGATAACAAAATTTCTGGATCTCTCAATTCAGTCAAACCACAAATGGAATAACCATATAAATTAATTTAATTCTAAATTAAGTTCATTATGCTTAACATTCAAAATTCTTTTACATTCAGTCAGCCTTCATGTACTTCTCCATGTACTTTTTTGTCTCCTTCTTGTTCTTTCTCGGCTCTTCGTTTTGAATTTCTTCTTTGACTCTTGCTTCTTCTTCTTCTCCTTCTTATTCTTCTTTGACTCTTATTTCTCTTTCTTTTTCTTTGACTCTTGCTTCTCTTCCTTCTTCTTTGACTCTTGCTTCTTCTTCTTCTTCTTCTTCTTCTTCTTCTTCTTCTTTGACTCTTGCTTCTTCTTTTTTACTTTTTCTTTTTTATTCTTGCTTCTTCTTTGACTATTTCTTCTTCTTCTTTGCCTCTTGCTTCTTCTCTATCTCTTCATTCATGATCTCTTTTTACTTCCTATTATGGTTCGATTCTTTTTCCTAATAGCCCTAGATTTCCGAGCTGTCTCATCTTAATTGCAGGGGTCGCTGCATCACGGAGCACGTCAACGCATTAGCGTGAAGCAGGTTGCATCACACGGGGTGATAGATTTAAAACGTTTTCTAAATACTTCATCTAATGCTTCATCATGCACATTTTCCCTCGGTCGTCATCAAAAACGAAATATAATTTGATGGAACAACTTTATTGTAGCAGATGTACTTTTCCCACATACTTACCATCATAATTGAGGCATTGGTTCTACCATGGGATCAACATTTGTATATCTGTGTTGTAGATACGTGTCGCCTGAGATAGGCACCAGTGTTTGACAGCCACGTGTAACTATGTGTCACTGTGAAACAAGCAATACTGACGTGACAGGCATTTCTGAAAGAGTAAAAAAAAGATGGAAATAACTAAGGAGCGTCCGGAGTGTAGGGTGGACACATACGGCCCGACAAATAAGTGATCTGCTACAAGGTGATTGACCATCCGCTCTGCTGTGTGCGCAGCTAGCTTTAAAGTTGACTCAGGCGCACACTCTATATTTTAGCCTACAGTTTAGCGTAGTAGTATTCACTCCACCAAACTGCAAGCTGTAAGAGCGAGTCTGGGCCAGCAGCGCTGTGCGGCCTGACGCCCGGAAAGACAGATTAGATTTGAACCCTGCTTGACTGCGTTGAAGTTATTGTTGTGGTTTCCGTTATGTCGCATACGCAAGTGATCTGTTTATTCTGTTGGAGTTCTTAATGCCTGGGCTCCGACATTGTACATATACTGGTGAAACTGTGGAGGGTTATGGACTTGGTATTTCCTCTTCTAACTAGATGTTCTACGCCGGTTTCGTTTATTGTACCATTTGGGTTGTGATATTTAGTAAAACGGATAGCTCAATATACTGTTGTATTTGGTACTCCAGTTTCCTGGGTTTTTATACATTTCACGCCCTTTGAAATTTTATTCTCCGCCTTGACAGAATATGTCCACACAACAACAAAGGGACTAAAACAACAAAATTCAACATAATATGTTTCTCAAAAACATTTCGGCACGATGTTTATATGCGAACGTTCTTCCAACGAAATCCTCAGAATAGTCAGTAAAATAAACATAAATATTCTTTTGGTTTAGATGAATTTCAGGATTTTTTCTTAAAAACGGATGCACCTGCCATTATCCACCCATTAACTCACATTTTAATGCTTCCTTGTGCACCGAAATATTTCCAGATATTTTCAAAACAGCAAAAATTAAACAACTTTTTAATAAGGCAACAAAAATGAAATTCAAATTTACTGGCTAATTTTTCTTTTGTCAGTTTTCTCAAAACGATTAGAGAGGCTTTTCTATACGCGAATGGCAACATTTCTCAGCAAAAAAAGAGCGTTTTCAGGCTCACAAAACGGTTTTAGAAAATCAAAATCTACGGAAACTACCATTGTTTCTGTTCTTAAAGACGTTGTTTCATCAATGGACCAAAATGAAGAACACATTAGGATATTTTAAATCTTTCGAAAGGTTTTGACGTTATTAACCATAACATCTGGCTCTGAAAATTACCTTTTTATGGAATTCGTGGTATTGCCCTAGATTGGATGACCTCGTACCTTAAACATTGATCTCAAAGAGTAGAAATACCGTACTGGGAGGAAAGGACGTTATTTACTTTCCAATTCTTTACCAATTTAACATGGGGTCCCACAACATTCGATCTTAGGTCCTATCCTCTTTCTGTTGTACGTAAACGATATGCCCTCATCTATTAAAAGTTCAGAACAGTTCTGTTTGCCGATGGCACGAATGTTCTTTGCAAAAAAGAAACAATAAATAGTACAATTTAAGAAGTTTCAAATGGGTTTTGTAATAAATTAATAGTTAACGAAAAAAAACTTTCTTAATGCGATTTTGCGTTTCTAATCCGCAATCGTACGCTCCATTAAAAATGAACAATATGCAATTAGCTGATGTTAAAGTAAGAAAACTTCTAGGTCTCTCAATTCAAACCAACCTCAAATAGAATGTACATATAACAGAATTAAACACTATATTAAGTTCATTATGTTACGAATTCAGAATTCTTTTAAATTCTGTCACCCTTCATGCAGTTATTCACCCTTCATGCAGCGTGTATTTTGCATATGTACATTGCCGTCTGAGATATGGCATAATATTCTGGGGAAGCTCGTCCTTTAGTTGTCAGACATTTAGATTGTAAAATGAAATTATCCGAATAATGAAAAAATGCCATCCACGTGATCCCTGCAAGCCTCCTTTCATTGAGGTTGGAATCCTGCCATTATCTTGCCTATTTATTTACGAGTCTGTAATATTTGTCAAAACTGACTTGCTTAACTAAGGGAACATATTTTCATGTAATACTGATATTTATAGTTACAACAAAACGTAGAAATCATGCTCATCAAATGTCAGTATCAACAGCTCACTACAAGAAATCCACATACAAAACATATACGTTACTTTACTACTCAATGCCAGATGCAATTAAAGAATTTAAATCGGTACACAAATTTAAGTTAAAAGTAAAATGTTTTCTGCTGCATAACTGTTTCTATACAATTACAGACTCTACAGATCGTCAAAAGAATAATAATATTTACTTTTACAAAACATTGATATAGTATATTGAATTATTCTCATTTGCATTGTATAATTTTTAAAAAAGACCTAAATGCCTGTAAAAATTAATGTACGTCAGCGTCCGGGTCAATGACCTCCATCTCGATCGGGTTTTTGTCCAGTTTCCCTGATCCATTGAGCAAATGCTGAGATGGCCTCTTGATTTGCTTCTGGACGTAAATGTAGCTTCACTATGCGCACGTTTTGTTGAGATTTCTTTTTGCTTGTAGTGGTAGTAGAGCTTAGCGTGGGTTTCTATTTTGTAGCAATATAGAAAAATCAAATCTGTTCGATCGTTTACCGTTACAAATAAGTTTTCTATAATTCGGAAACGAAAATATCTAGTTTTTGAAGTGTTAATCTCTCGCTTTTTAAATTGTATTATTATTATTATTATTATTATTATTATTATTATTATTATTATTATTATTATTATTATTATTATTTCATATTTCAACTATTAATACTTCAATGGTTGGGATGGGATTCTGAAACTCAAGAAAGCGTGCGCAAATGATTTTCTCCCCCATGCGTCACATACAGTTTTTTATGTTTTTGATCAAATAATTATCTATTTCAATATCTAAACTTATTTGCCTCGAAACAAAAACGAAACAGACGGCAAGTCAGCAAACAAGAGTTCTCACGATTAGCGACATTTACTCGCGCGGTGTCGATGGCTTTCGATTACCATCTTGCCGCCTGACCTGCAACAACTCAACAACTCTGGCGGCCGTTGTCCCGAACCAATTACGCTGCCAGGTCGTCGTCGAGTTGCCAACACTACTGCTCCTGCTAAATTGAATCGCGACGGAAGTTTATGGACCGTTACCAGAAGAAGAATGGGAGGGGAGATGGAGGGGTATTGAACAAGTCGTAAAAAAAGTCCTGCCGTCCTTGAGTGTAACACGGGGGAGAGGGATATACGCATCCTGGACGATTTCCGTTTATTACTGAGGACTGTTAAACATTGAGTGTCACACAGTAAGTAGACTTAGGAGCCTAACTTTTCAAATCTGATTGTCCTAAATAACCCCAAACCTTCAATATAAAATCTAAATAAATTTTAAGTTAACTATTACTTTCCGAAGTTCTTTGTAGTGATTTTAAATCTAAAAACTGAAGAAAATAGAAATACTGTATCCCACTTATTTTCCACGATCTTAATGCCATTTTGAAAGTGCTTTCCAATGATTTTTTATGATCTGACCACTTAATGTATCTAATTATCTTTTGACATGCCTATGCAACGAATAGGAAATGTATGATTTTCCAAAACCTGTGTTGATTTGTATGCACCATGCAAGACGAAATTTGTATTTTGAACAACGTAATGGCTAATAAATCAGAATCACGTCATTAACAGAACGAATAACGGGGCCATTTCGACCCTGGCTTTCTTTAAAACCTTATAACTTCTTTGTTTATATAGATAAGAGTTTGTGATTTTGTGAATTTTAATCATTTCATTTGTTTATAGTAAGTATGTTAAATACTGAAGCGTCTAGAAAATATACTTCTTAAAAAACGATCGAATTTGCCTAGAACTCGCAGGAGGCGTCATTTGGACTTTTCTGTTGACCGACCCCGTCGTGTACATTGTGTTTCTTGTATTTCAACGCTGACAATTTTTATAGTATTTCGAATATCTCTTGTAGGATTATGGATGATTTTTCTGCACTTTGCGCAATTTTCTATACTTCTTGTTTCCTGTATGCACACTGTTTCATGACAGCGAAAATATTTCACTGTTTCAAGAAGCACAGTTATCACCGTAAGTATTAGCGGTATTATCCATGAAGCTTGAATTACGAAATATTTCTTCAAATCATTAAGATAAAGAGAAATTTTCGAGTTTAGAAGAGAACTTCAGTGCCCAGGGAATCTCGGACTTCAGATGGCGATGATGAGATTCAACATATTTTGTGTTTTGGAGTCACCGTCTCATTTTATGATTTTCAAAACAATAAGATATTTGAAATCTGAAAAGAAATCAGTGGGTTATTTAACTGCTGTCATGAAATTAATTATTTCGCTTTAGTGCGAAAGTTCGACGCGTAGAGTTGATTGGTCGGAATTTTATATTTCAAAGTTGATATAGTTACACATTTCATGAGATTACAATAGCTGATAACAGCATAAGGGGATTGCTTGTTCTGGATGATCATTAAAAATCTGTGTACCAATATTTTCCAAATAGTAGGTGTATTGGGGAA
Organism: Teleogryllus occipitalis; assembly: GCA_011170035.1. Classification (NCBI taxonomy): domain Eukaryota; kingdom Metazoa; phylum Arthropoda; class Insecta; order Orthoptera; family Gryllidae; genus Teleogryllus; species Teleogryllus occipitalis. The sequence continues at coordinate 22,848 of BLKR01015206.1, read as the reverse complement.
ATAATTAGGAAGGCAACAAGAAGAAGCGCTGGGAAATTATAATATTGGAATTGGATTCAGTGTATTGTCTTTATATTTACAGAAATGTTCGTGAAAAAATAATCATAAATTTTAGTTTTTTATTTTTACTTTCAATAAATCAGTAGGAAAATGGGAGATTAAATCACAAGCGTACGTTTCATACGCTGTTTTGCAGACTTGATGAGTGGTATAAAAAGTATGAGTAATTTATTAAGGTAAAAAAATCATTTTTCCCCTATACCGTATTGAAATGCCATGGAAACCTCCCGGAAAGGCTAACATTCTTGTTTATCATATAGTTGTCACTCGTTGTTTTGTCATATTTTATCAATAGAATCTGCATAGTGCCCGGCTTCACATGGGCAGATTATACTTCTCCTCCATACGTCACACACAGTTATTACTGCTCTTGATGAAAAATAAATTGAATTTATTTGTGTGGTCTAAATAAACACTCGGTGCACTCTGCAGCTCAATTCTCCGCATCGTGCGTTCAAACGTTCAGTTCGAAATGAGCCATTTAATATTACCTTTGAACTAGTGTTGAGTGAACACGGTAGAAGGGATACATTCGCAGTGCAACGGGCCGATGGTCTTATGAAACCAATTCGTTCCAAGTAGACAGAATCCATTACGCTCATAACGCCAGGAGTTCATCCGGACACGTGTCAAAGGCTTTAAACACTACTAACACATCCGATAAATGTTCACCCACTCACGCAGTTCTTGGAATCAATCACCAAAGCGCATTGGTCAGAGATCTCACACGAAAAAAGAACAGTTGGTGTATACCTGATCCATGATACTGTAGCATGGGAAGGAATTATAACATAAGCCCAACCTCTGTTGCTCATTTGTGGCGGAGAATGTTGGAAGAAATAGTTGCAGCGTGAACTGTACCTTGTTGAAGGCTACCTTCTCGGAGTAAGTGAGTAATAGTGGTTGGAGAAGCCAGCCTACCAACTTAACGTTAAGTCTGCCTACACTACGTAAGCGAGTAATACTGGCTGGAGGAGCAACCCTACCGATTCGACGTGAAGGCGACTTACTCGGCGTATTCAGCAATACTGGTTGAAGAAGCCAGCCGTCCGTGTTGCCGTTTTTAAACATTCCTTTATTGGTGTTACAATTTACTGATCGTTGACGGATATTGGAATGGGTTATGCGTAGTACTTGCAATTAATAGAATATTGATTATATACTTTTGATCCAATAACAGATGTTGTACATACATTCGACTACTCAAACAGACATAGCAAAAAACTGGAATAAAGGCATACAAATTAGATAATTTAATTTCACAATAAATTATCCAAAAGACCTGAATATCTCAATTTTTGTAGTTTTATTGTTATAAGATGTATTTATAAATCAGTAACTTCTGCATTGTATTTTAATAAAACAAGTTTATTGAAATTCATTGCGTTTCTAAGTGTTTCCATTTCAAATTGCGCGGTCGCCCTGGCCGCAGCTGACTGACTCGTTCAGAACGATTGAGTCGAGGTAGTTAGCGAGAGAGGGAACGGCGGTGGAACAACAGGTATGGCAGTTGGAGACACAGAGGAGAACGGAACTGTTGCGTTGGGTCGGAGGCGTGGAAGTCGCCGAAAACGTATTACTAACAGCGGTGGTGCTGATAACGAGAGAGTGATAAAGGTTTGAGTGCGAAGGATATTGCGGTGATGAAAACCCAATAGTGACAGTTAACAATATTGCAAATGATTGGAGATGAAGGAGAATTAATTCCGGTGACGAGAGGTCGCCACATGCTCAACTGACTGTGGGTGCATACATGATAGAGAGAATAGTTAGTACAACGAACGAGCATCGTTATCCAAAGCAGCCATTAACTGATGACTATTTAGGGACAAGTTATGGAGGGCAAAGACATGTCGTGTGATAGTTAAAACACCCAGGCATCGAATTGCAGCACATTGGTGGAAGCTGGTCAACAAGCGAGACAGTGGCTTATTGAATATTGTACGGCGTATTGGCGATTGTCGGACAGTGATGTGGTCTCATCGGAGACCGACCAAGAAATGTTATCGCAGTAGCTGATTTTGAAGCAGGAGATAGAGTAACCTGCTGATACAGTGGGAAAACTTTCATTTTCTCTAGGTGTCGGGCCGAACGACCCTCAACGATGCCGAACACAGGCGAAGAAACTACAGCACTCGGCAGCCACCCGCAGGGACACAAGTATTTCGAGGAGCAGGATTTTAGCAAAATGTTAGGATATTGTAATTAGTGTTAGCGTTACTGAATTGGTACCAAAATAGGAGTAACTAAAGAAGTAATGTATAGAGAATATTTTTAATAAAGTGTTTTTTTTTCTTTTGCGTTACGACGTGTGTTTTCCATGTTCTGTGCAAATTCCCGAGACCATTCACGAGGAAGAACACCTGTCCCTTTTTAAAATTAATTTTGTTGTAGTGCACCAAAATCGGCTTCATCGCTATATACAGGATGAGTCACGTAACTTTAGCACCTCCTGTAACTTTTGAACGGTTGAAGATATTGAAATGCAGTTTTCACGAGAGTGCATGAGAAAATAGGGCTGATACATGTATTTATTTCTATTTTATCACTTGTATTTCACGAGATATTTGAAATAACTTTGTTTTTTCAAATGGAACTATACATATTTTTTCAGTCTATCATAAAGAGCGTAAAAAGACAAATCCAATGATATACATATTGTCATATGTTAGATAAGGATTTTTTTGAGAAATTTTGATTCTTTTGCGACCAGTTCTTAACGGATATTTTGAATGTAACAGACCGCGCCACCGAAGGTCACGCAGCGCTCCCACCAGCAAGCGCGCGCTCGGGGAAGGGAAGGGATCTTCGTATTTCAAGATACAAAACATATCCCAAATATTCTGAACGCTCCTGTCATATCGAGGTGTCAAAGCTTCCTCGGTTCACCGTAGGAGGGGCCGGGGAGGGAAGAAACGGTCCTACGCCTGCGGCGCGGCGCATACGGTGACAGCCTCTTCACGTGCGAAATACGAAGATAGGCTTAGGTCATCTCTTAGGTCAGATGGGAGATAGCTCGATGAAGGACACTAAGAAAAGTTTCTCTTCAAGTTGAGGGGAGAGGAGTTGAAGTGAGAGGAGTTGAAGTAATAAACAATTTTATTACAATACATACTTACGATAAATCCTCATTTTTAATCCTTCCATTTCTTAAAACAAGTCTGGAAACGGGGAAGGATGGAAAGCAGAGTTCAGGGAAAAAACTACAACAGTTTTGTGAATATTTGTGATATGTTTTGTATCTTGAAATACTAAGATCCCTTCCCTTCCCCGAGCGCGCGCTTGCTGATGGAGCGCTGCGTGACCTTCGGTGGCGGTCTGTTACATTCAAAATATCCGTTAAGAACTGGTCGCAAAAGAATCAAAATTTCTTAAACAAATCTTTATCTAACATACGACAATATGTATATCATTGGATTCGTCTTTTTACGCTCTTTATGATAGACTGAAAAAATATGTATAGTTCTATTTGAAAAAACAAAGTTATCTCAAATATCTCGTGAAATACAAGTGATAAAATAGAAATAAATACATGTATCAGTTAGCCGTATTTTCTCATGCACTCTCGTGAAAACTGCATTTCAATATCTTCAACCGTTCAAAAGTTACAGGAGGTGCTAAAGTTACGTGACTCACCCTGTATAGTGATGGACCTAATATTGTTGTTTTTTTTTTTTCGTGAATGAGCTCATATGGGGTGACACAAACATGGAAAAATACATTGCAAAACAGCAACATTTTATTTCAATTTATTTCCAATGAAACAAAATTAAAACAAAGGAAATGGAACATTCATTAGCCACTGATACAAGTTGAAATACTAAAATTACTGCAAATAGAAATATGAATTCTCATACACAATTACGGCCTGTAACTACTTGTTTTTTCTTAACACTGTGGGAGCTCCCTTTTCTGTTTAGGTTATATTATTTATTAGATTTATTACTAATTCTGCAAATAAGTTCCAGAACTTGGTGGCAGAATACACTAACTAAACATTACAAAACTTAACAACTATACAAAATTTTACAAATTTTACACACTTTACAAATTAACATAAACATTTCACCGTGCAAGCTTCCATAGCACTCCACTTCACTTCACTTCACATCACTTCACATCACTTCACATCACTTCATTTCATTTCACTTCACCTCGCCTCGTCTCACCTCACCATACTGCCAATCACATTTTAATGTGATTCTGACACACTCTTTTCCCTCAACTTCACATCACTGCACTACACGCCACTGCACATAATAATAATAATAATAATAATAATAATAATAATAATAATAATAATAATAATAATAATAATAATAATAATAGTAATCATAATAATAGTAATCATAATAATAGTAATAATAATAATAGTAATAATAATAATAGTTATAATATAACAGTTTACATAGGAGATAATAAGACATATAAACATCTAGGAATTTAATTTATTTTTAAATTTGCTGACATCATGAGGAAAGGGATCAAAGATTGTCACAGGCAAGCCGTTCCAGTCTCTAATAGTTCGATTCGCGAATGAATATTTCCCAACGTCCGTTTTCTGAATTCTTGTCTGAACTTTGTGCATGTGATCCGCTCTGCCGAAATATGTAGGTTTCCCTAATCGACTTTGAATTTCTTTCCACGGTCGAAAGCCTGTGTACGCTTTATACATAGCATAGAGACGCGATTTCATTCTCCTTGTTTCGAGTGACTCCCATACTTTATTCCTGGTACCCCTGAAAGCAAATTTTGAAGCTCTACGCTGAACCGTTTCTAGATTTCTTTGCTGCAAAAGTCTGTATGGGTCCCAACATATCGCGCCATATTCTAATATGGGTCGCACTAATGACATATATGCCAGTTCTTTGGCACTCACTGAACTCTTTTTGAGAATCCGCATAATAAAATGCAAAGATCTCCATGCTTTTCCTACAACGAAATTTACTTGATTTTCCCATGTCAATTTACTAGCTGAACTCCTAAATATTTGCAAGACGTGACTCGAGGTATAACATTATTATTCAATTTATACGCGGTTTCATTGTAACTTCGACCCCTACCAAACGTGATGGATTTGCTCTTTGAACTATTTATTTCCATGCCGTTTGTATCCGCCCAGATATGTAATTTATCCAAGTCTCGCTGCAAAATATTCTCGTCCTCCTCCGAGTTAACAATTCTATAAATTACGCAGTCATCTGCAAAGAGTCGTACATTAGATACTAAACTTGTCGGTAAATCATTAACGAAGGCAAGAAACATGAGTGGGCCGATGACACTTCCTTGTGGAATTCCTGACGTGACGTTTCGCGAAGTTGAAAAGTAATTTCCGATTCGGACCTTTTGTGTCCTGTCACGAAGTAGTTCGTTTATCCACGCTACCACTCTAGTGTCTAAACCCGAATCTATTAATTTCTTTACAAGACGATCGTGTGGAACAACATCAAAAGCTTTGGCAAAATCAAGTACAATCGCGTCGACCCTACCACCTTCATCAACTACGTCGGCTAGGTCCTGTAAAAGTGAGACTAGCTGACTTTCGCACGAAAAACCATTCCTGAAACCGTGTTGACCCTGATAAAGACATTGCTTGTCCTCCCATTCTTTCCTGATATAGCTAGAAATTAGATGTTCCATAAGCTTGCATACGACTGATGTAAGACTTACCGGTCTATAGTTACTAAGTAATGTCTTGTCGCCACTTTTAAAAATAGGTACGACGAGAGCCAGCTTCTAATCTTCCGGTACGCAAGCGTTGTTTATCGATACATGAAATAACCTAATTAAATATGGTATAATAGCCTCTCCACCTAATTTAATGACGTCCGTGGAAATAGAATCCGGGCCTCGTGATTTCCCTCTCTTCATTAATTTTATTCTTTTCCGTAAAGTATTTACATTAATATGAAAAAGACTTCTATCTGACAGTGATGGTATCTGAATACAATTTGACTTTTGCTTGAAAACGGAGCTAAAATACGCGTTAAAAGCATTAGCTTTTTCAGAATCGTCCGATATTGGCGAATTATTAACCCGAACAACTGGAATCTCATCTTTATTTCCCTTCCTTCTACGAACGTATTTAAAAAATGCCGACCAATTTTTACTGCCCTCCGCATCAAGAATATGAGTTAAATGATGTTCCTCTGCGATTTTCTTTTCCTTCCTCAAAGCTTTTGAATAATTTCGAAATAATGTCATATGGTTTTCACTATAGTGTCTGTTGCTAAACGCTTCTCTGGTTTTTCTTTTCAACCGTCTGATTTTCGCATTATAATATTCCGGATCGCATTTTGCTTTTAACAATTTACTTGGTACAAATGCCTGCTCGGCATTTACTAGAATATTTTTAAACGCTTCCCATATTTCTTCCATTCCTCCTCCTATACTAAGGAATTTGCCATACCGTTCTCTTAAGTAATTTTGAAACTCTGCTACATTCGCTTTCTTGTATTCCCTCACTAGAATACCTGTCGCAATATTTTTCCTTGAAATACTTAACTGTAAATCAACTAAAACGGCTTTATGATCACTTATGCCTTCTAAAACGTCACACGACAAAAATAAGTCCTTCGGTCTAATTAGGCAAATGTCCAGAATCGCATCCTGTCGGGTGGGCCGGTCTACTACCTGTGCTAATCCGCTGTCCCAGACAAGTCTGTTGACTAGTTGTTGTACTTTCCCTTCGCAAACAATCCCTTTCCAATTTGCGTCTGGGAGATTTAGGTCTCCAGCAATGACTACATGACGGCTATTTATATTTTTTGTTCTTTCATAGAGCGCGCCTAAGATTTCATAACTATTGCCCGGCGGACGATAGCAAGCAATTATTTCTAAGATACTTCCCGAACAAAAAATTTCTACACCCATCATTTCAAATTCTTTATCAACCCAATTTGATTTGATATTAAAAGTGTTTTTTACGCAAATAAAAACACCACCGCCTCTGGTTTCGCGATCTCTCCTAAACGTAAGGTAGTCTGAACGAAAAATTTCCGGGTTTGCTACCGCGTCCGAAAGATTCAGTTCCTATCACGATATCAGGATCACATGCTTCAATTAAATTCCACAGTTCGGTTTCCTTATTCATGATACTACGACAGTTCACCTGCAACAATCTAGTGAAGCCTCTCCTCACCTGAAAGTCAGTGGTCAGGTCCCATGCATCCTTCCTAGGTTCCTGCGCCGCGGTCCCTGCCATCTCCTCCCCCGCAGCAGTCACACGCGTCGTCTCCGTCACCTCCCCCGCAGCAGTCACGCGCGTCGCCTCCATCACCTCCCCCGCAGCAGTCACCAGACGCGTCGTCTCCGTCACCACCCCCGTAACAGTCACTCGCGACATCTCCGTCACCTCCCCCGCAGCAGTCACACGCGTAGTCTCCGTCACCTCCCCCGCAGCAGTCACACGCGTAGTCTCCGTCACCTCCCCCGCAGCAGTCACCAAACGCGTCACTTCCTTTCTCGAAACCATCACTGTACATGGCGCTACTACTACTCCTTCCTCCGGTCACTACTCCTTCCTCCGGTCACTACTCCTTCCTCCGGTCACTATGAACAAAATAGTCAGACATAAATTACACACAAACATTAATGACATATTTTTTTCTTTTTTCAGATGTAACTCTGCATCTCCTCCCAATAACTGTTCACTCTGGGGCTTTCCGTTGAATATAACACCACTATATCCACACCTGTCAAATTATATCACCTTCCCTTTCCATTGCATGAACCTAATTGCATCGGGTAAATAAAATTCGCTCGGAAGCGAGCATACTATTTGACGAAGCTTTGTCACCGGCGCCTCCGCTGGCGCCGCCACCGGCGCGCCAGTGGTGGGAAACAGCCGGGATGGCCTTCAAGCGCGAAGTCCTTGCTCGCCGGCGCGTCCCTGACCTTGCAGCGTATGGAACCTCAAATGGTGGCTGCGGAACTTTCCTTCGAGATGCACTATTAGTCACTCACTTCAATCCGCTGTATTGCTAGGCGATGACAACGCACGATTCATTCTCACTCCGATTGTTCGTGTCCCATGCATTAGCTTATGGCTCACCGTGACCGGGTTACCGTCTACCTACGCAATTATTCACTTACCGCACGTCTGTTGTACTCCGTCCACGAAAATCTTAATTTTTTATTCCACAGTTCTTTGGTTTGTTGATGTAGTCACGATATTATTCCACACCTGCGTCGCACAACGCTTACCTTAATTGCTTCGGCCTCACACGAACACGTGACGCCCAATGTCTCTCTTCACTGTCCCTCGTTTTCACTTGTTCTGTAGTTCTTTCTTTACTCCACACTTAGCATATCGCCCCACTACTGTCCTACTTTTGTCTTTACTTGTTCCAATACAGTTTTACCACCAATGAACTCGGATTTTCTTGCTGATATATCCTCACTCGCCTTTGCCACTGCTCAACGTGGCGTCACTTCCTGCGCACTCTGCTTGACTGACCGACCGAAGACCGACCGTTCACTACAAAATTTCCTCATGGGAGTTGGTCGTGAATCGTGTACAAGCATACAACATACCTTTGAGACAGTTTGGGAACCCCTGTTAGAAAAGTTATACTCTATATGCCTTAGTTAAACTACACAACATTCAATTCTACAATTACTAGTAGCCATTAATGACATTTGTTACTACATTAAAAATATATCATTAAACTGGCAAAACAGTAATTTTTTTGTGAAACATTTTAATGCCATACAATGCACAATTGGATATTAAAACTATTAAAATAACTTATTCTATAATAGTACATTTCTTAAACAATTAAAAATGGAAATGAATGTAAAATTATGAGTTCAAAATCCAAGCCCTCTATAGAGCCTAACTATTTAACAACATGGCATTTGAAATCCGTGCGTAGCTAAAAGAATAAATATTAATTAATGGTTAATGTATTTCATATATTCATTTTATTTATAATACTAATACTACTACTACTACGACCACTACTTCTACTACTACTACTACTACTACTACTACTACTACTACTACTACTACTACTACTACTAATAATAATAATAATAATAATAATAATAATAATAATAATAATAATAATAATAATAATAATAATAATAATCCCTGTGTGGTGTCGGAGGTTTTAGTAGAATAGCACCCAGGGATCTCGCCCTGTCATAAGAGCCGACTAACCGGAGCAGCTGACCGCTGTCCTTTACCTAGTAATCCATTCCCGTAGCACCTGTATCTGTCCCCTCGCCCCCGGATCTCGGCAGGTGAATCGAGTAGCTTGTCGTCCCCCGTTTCATCACTCCCTAACAACTCTATTTTCCTACCCGCACTTATTCCTATCTAGCTTCCCCTGTAGCTGGCAGAGAGCTATAAAATGCATTACTCATTTGATATGCAGCAGTTCGTATAGAATGAAGCCTCGGATGTGCCAGGGTGTAGGACTGTACCTGGCACGGGACGCCAGCCCGATGATGACAACGTAAGCGACCAAAATGGCAATGCCCACTCCAACTCCAGTGAGAATGCGTCAACTTCATCTGGACTGCGTACCAAGAGGAATACCTCTAGAAGAAATGAAACAGACAACAGAATTAAATGGAGCAGAGAGATGAATAAAAAAGTTATTCGCACTTACCTGCTCATAAATGAATGTAGAGACGATCCCTTACGGGGTTGGAGACACAAACTCTACTCTGAATTTTCTAAAACCTACCCAGAATTCAACTTGACTGAAAAAAAAACAGTCGATCGTAAGAACGTAATTATGAAACGATAGTGTCTTACCCAGATTGAAATTGATGAAATACGCAGAGAAATAGGTAATGAACTTCAGGCAGCTATAGAAGACCATCAAACTGGTGATAATAACGAGACGATAATAGAGACAAATGATTTGAGTATAAATAAGGAGACCGCTGAAAAGTTTGTAGGATATTTCTGTTTCGAGACACAGATCCTCTAAGTAGGCCTAAAATACAAATGTTGATCTTTACCAAACAAACTAATATTCTTATTAAGCAAGTTGATCAGGTAATACCTCAGGTTTCTGACCAATTAAATAACTTGACAGATATTCATACTGTCTTGTATGCAACTGCAGTTGCTGTAATTGATCTTAATGAACAGCGCATTCAGAGTAGTCCACCAAACAACACAAAGAAAGCAAGAAAACCTGCATGGCAATTTAGACTGGAAGAATGTATTGTTAAACTGAGAACAGAGATGAATATAATTCATCAATTTCTTTCAAACAACAAAAGTAGAAGAGTAAATCATAAAATTAATAGAATCCTGCATAAAATGCAAATCAACATCAACGACTCCGAGTTAAGACAAAGCTTACTCTGTACCACGATGAAGCTAGACAAAAACCCAAAGCTGGGGGTGCTAGATTGCGAAGATGCAATGAATGCTCAAAGCGTAAACAACAAAATATGTTATTTGAGAGAAACCAAAAGGTATTCTATCGGAACTTGGAACACAAAGCTAACCAGGAGAAAGTTGATAGTTATTAATTCAAGTCATACTGGCAGGAAATCTGGACCAACCTTTTAAGCTACAATCATGCTGCATCATGGCTCTTAGAACTTCAGGAAAAGATGGACAGCCTTCCAGAAATGTCTGAAGTCCATATCACCATCGACGATATTGAAGGAAGTCTTAAGAAATGCCAAAATTGGAAATCAGCGGGATCTGACAAAATTCAGAACTTTTGGTTGAAGGGTTTTGTCTCCCTACACCACTTGATTTCAAATTGTTTTAATGAGATAATTCAGAAGCCTGACCAGTGCCCAAAATTCTTAACACAAGGTATTACTTACTTACTACGCAAAAGTGTTCCCAAATCAGATCCCAAAATTACAGGCCAGTAACATGTATCTCTGTTCTATATAAGTTATTAATATCAGTTTTACACGAAAAGATATACATGCATTGTGATCAGAACAATATCATCAGCATGGAATAGAAAGGATGCATCAGAAGTACTTTTGGATGCAAAGAACAGTTGACTGTGGACAGCGTAATCATAAAACAAGCTGAGGTAAAAAGCCGAAACTTGAGCATGTGCTACATCGACTATAGAAACGCGTTTGATTCGGTACCCCATGAATGGCTGATACACATTTTGAAAATGTATAACATTTGTACAAAGGTTGTAATCCTGCTCGCTGCCTTAATGTAAAACTGGTGCGCGGATATTAATTTGGAGAATTGTACATTTAAGATTGATATTCGTCGAGGGATATTTCAAGGCGATTCACTGAGCCCTCTATGGTTTAGTTAAGCTATAAACCCCCTATCACAGCTGCTAAACAAGGAATTTCTAGGGTACAGACTCCGACTGAGAGATCCTAGCTCCCGAATCAGTCATTTATTGTTTATGGATGATTGTTGATGATGGATGTTTGCCGAGAGCCAAAACCACCTGAAAGCGCTGAAGTATTTAGTGAAGACATTGCTATGTCCTTTGGATTTGATAAATGTGCCAGTAAATTGCGGTTGCCGATAAAAAACGGTAAATTGGTCAAAGTATCTGATGAAACTTGTGATTTTCGGCAGCTCTTGTACCACGGCACTTGTAAATACCTTGGTATCCAACAAAATAGACGAGTGAACCACACAAACATGAAGTCGATAATCAAGGAAAGGTACAAATCGAGAATCCAAAGTTGAACAAAAAATTGTACTCAAGGAATCAAATAAGTGCTATTAATGCTGCCCCAGTATTGACATATTCCTTTGGTATTCTGAAATATTCAGACGCCTCGGATAGTGTATTACTGAAGAATGTAGTTGCTGTAGATGCAAACTATTCAGCTCTAAATCTCCAGAATACTGAAACCAACATTGAAATTGTTTTCCAGATAAGCAACATGCAGACAGATTGGAAGAACAAGACCCTTCAAGAAAAATATCCCAATCTTTTAAATAACCCATCAGTTAATAAAGTTTCTTCTCTGCTGTGGTTGAAAATGGAATTTTTATTTACTGAAACTGAAGGATTTATAATAGAAATTCAAGCCGGGGTAATAAAAACACCCAATTATGATAAACACATACTGAAGAGCAGTATAAAAGATGTCTGTAGACTGTGTAATCAGCCAAATGAGACCATCGACCATGTGATTGCAGGATGCGCAGATCTTGCCAACATTGCATATCTAGGGAGGCACAATCAAGTAACTAAAATTATCCATAGACAATTGGCATCAAATTATAGACTAATTGAGAACCGTCCACCATTTTACAAATATTCACCTTCACCGGTTATAGAAAATAGTGATCTACTGGGATAGGCCTATTGTCACTGATAAAACTGTGGATTATAATTGCCCGGACATAGTAGTTATCAATAAAATACAAAAGTATGCAACAATCATAGATGTAGGCTATCCACTGACAAACAATCTCAATAAGACAGAAGCGGAGAAGATTTCTAAATACAAGAATTCGGCAGCAGAAATCCAACATGTTTGACAACTGAGTAAGGTTGAAATAGTGCCAATAATCATCTCAGCCACAGGAGTGGTGACGGACCGATTTGCTGCAGGTCATACAAAAATAGGATTATCAAAAGTAATCTGAATAACTATTCAAAAAGCTTTAATCCTACAGACTTAACATATTGTGCGAAAATTCTTAAATTGAATGACGGACAAAGATGAATTTCTTCTCCGTCTTTCCTCAGATTTGTCATTACCAGTTGCATTTGCCAGAGCCTAAGTCGTATGAATAGATGAATGGTTCTCAATGCTTTATATATATATATGGCACCGAACCCGGTCTCCCAGACCTACCTTTGCTTGCCTGGGCTCGTGTGGCCGGCTAGCTCAGGAAGCATGTAGAGTAAAGAAGAGTAGATGGTGGACGGATTTTAAAAAAAAATGATGATGAATTTAAAATAAAATTATTGAGAACACAAATGGACTTTAATGAAAAACTTAAATTTTAAGCATACAAAAAATCAAGGTCTTAGTAATTATTTCTTCTATTTTTATGCTATAAAACTAATGTATTACAGGGAACTTAATAATGTAAGGAAGTCGCCAATGCGCGGCGAGCACTTCCTTGATAAGAGTTTCTTTAAACAAGCGTCGCGCCTGAAGGGCGCACTGAAGATCTTGCCGCAGCTCGACAATCAAAACACAGTCACCGTTCGCAGGCAGGTCCGCTGGGGTGGGCAACCTCTACAGGTCGCCGAACCTCACACCAGGCGGCGTGTCCCGTGGGTGTCATGGAAGGCCCTTTGAGTCCCGCGTCGGCGTTGGTGGCGAAGGCGGTGACGCAGCGTGGCCACGGCGACGGCGGCGGCGGCGAAGGCGGTGGTGCAGTGATGAAGACGACGAAAGCGACGACCCAAAAGCGACGGCAGCTCAAGATTCAGGTGTCCAGTAACGCGATTATACTCGTCGCGTGAATTGTGACGGGCGAAGCGGGCGTGATCGGCAGAGATCAAAAGAGAATATATTCGACGAATGAGCAATAGGAGGAACTACTCGTCCTCAATTTAAAACAAAGGGACACTGCCCTTCTCCGGCTTTACTGCTCTGTGAGCTGAGCGCACCTCAGCGCTCACCTCTCCTACCCTTCTGCTCCGCCTACCGGGATCTCTCACACCGTTCTGATCTGGCTGCTCGGCGCATGCCAGCGCTCGCAAGTCTTTTCTCCCCCCCAGTTTCCCAAATGTTCTAGAAGTTTCCAAAATTTTTTACAAAATGTGCTTCTATTGGCAAAAGGTTCCTACGTCTTACTTAAATTTGGTCCAATAATATCTTGCGTTTCGTCGGTGTGTCGAGCGGAATTTTCCATGAGACGCTCTCACTCGCACACTTTTCGTAAATAAACGCAGGTGGTCCCTCCCAGAGTTTCCAAACTGCGCAGCCCCCCTTCCCAGCTAGATCCCCAGGGATAGACCCGCGTCGGCGTTGGCGAAAACAAACACAGTTTCTCCCCTTTTGCTTGGCGCCGAGATGTCGCGACAGCAGTGGTGCGTAACGAATCAGCCGCCCGACGGCTCAGAAAAGACGCAAAAGCGCCAGTGCGTGATTACGCAACATTTTGTGTGCGATGAGCCGGGGTATAATATTCGGTATCGTTACAATATATAATATAATAATAATAATAAAAGTAATAAAGTAACATGTACCGAAAAGGTAAAGAAAATTAAACATTTTTTAAAATATTTCCAAGAATTATGATACAATTTTTAAAGAAAGATTACAATTAACATGCTAAGAAAATTATTATAAACAATATTTGTACGAATTATTAATCATCACCTACAATGTATCATAAAAATTTTATTTTTTTAAAATATAACCAAGCTACGAGAACTTGTTAACAGTTCGTCAACATAGGCAATAATTTTTACCGGTTGCAATTTGATTTAAAGTCGTGATATAAAACGAAATAATTATTTATCTTGTTCAACACAGGCTTTTGGGGGAATTTTACAATTAATTTACATTAATGTAACTTTGAGCTGTATTAATAGGTCACAGTAACCTAAAAGTATGCATTTGCATTGGGGTAGGCATATATACGTACCTTCATATTTCTGGCATCCATTCCATAATTTTCTGGCAAACTCGGTAGTCAACGCAATCAATGCTGCATTCCTGCTGCATTCTACGGGGAGAAATAACATCAGGATTGTTTTGAAACCGCTATCATTTCTCTTGTTTAAAAAAATTAAATGAAAAGTTGATCGTCACTTAATTCGAAAATCCTGTTCACGCCCAATGAAAAAAAATCTTCCACATCAAATACGTAATTCTGATTCTGTCTATCAAAAATATAACCATCAGATACTAATAGGTCTAATTCATCACAATTACTAACATACCTTATTATATTCGCTCCCGGGCAGGCAAGCGACGGTAGGAAACATAATACTCTCTGGCGCAAACTTCCCCCAATACACAGCGCGTTTCATATCAGTCCACCAGGGAGCTTGTTGATGTGTCCAAATGGTTCCCATAAAGCAAGTTGAAAAGTCCATTCAATAAGGGCGCCCATGCGGAAACCTATAGATATCCGTACATTGCAACATAATCCTCTCAACAATCATGAGCGTAGTAGTTCAACAATCGAGATTTTATCTTGCATGATGTTTGTTGATCTTTCTAGGTATAGGGCTAACTTAGCAGTGCTTACATTTGGGTTATAGAGGTTTAGTTCAACTATTAAAAACGTTGGAGGGATCCATGGACCCTTTTTTAGCGCAACAATTAATAATGATATATACTTTAATTTGCACGGCAGTATTTAATATATTTAAGAGCCGGGGGGATTTTTCATGTGCACCAAAAAATACACGATAAAAAAACTTACAGAATACTGACCTGGTAGTGAAGAATGTGTTTTGCAATTTCATCTCCTTTCTTTGGCGTCATCCTTGTTTGTAATACTTTGTTGAGAATGTGATTACACTGACAATCTAGAGTTGAATAAATAGAAATATTAACAAGAGGCCAACTCAATTTGAATCAATATTGGATTTCTTGGTGTCTTAGTGCTACCAAATGCTGATGGAATTCTAGATATTATATGTTTTTATATGTATATGTACATGGCAAGCCATTTTCATGGAGCTCAACCACGGCAGTTTTTTTAGACTCTTTGGAAAGGTGTGCTCGATGGAGAGATTGCAGGAAACTGTGCATTAATTGAGTTGTAACAAAGATAAAAGTTGTTGTAACAAAGTCTTCTGCCCCATACGTAATATACACTTTTTACTGTTTTTTTTACCAAATCAAATCAGTTGCAAAATACACGGTGAAATGTACATCCTTATCAGAAGTAACGAGATTGCTTTCTTTAGTTCAGTGATAACGGAGCTACATTGGTGGCCTTCGACGACCAAGAATAACGGTCGAAAACTCAAGAGAATCACGCAACGATGATCAAACCGCCTGGAAATAATTCAACATCGTATCGAGCATCGGACAATGATACATCAATGTCCGGTGTCCAAACATTGCGAAGTAATACACCCATGATTGCAAGGTTATCACCAAAAATTCCAAATTTTTGGCCTAACAAAATCTCATTACAGTTCTCACAATTTAAGATACACGAATTGTTAAACATGGCCCTAAATTTAAAAACAATTTTTTTGAGAGGTTACTTAGCCCCCCTCTCTTCGCCACGACCACCACAAACACAACCACGACCACCACAACCACAACCACCACCATAACCACCACTACCACCATCACGAACACCTCCACCACGGCCACCACCATCACCACGGCCACCACCACCACCACCACCACGACCACCACCACTATCACCACCACGACCACCTCCACGACCACCTCCACGACCACCTCCACGACCACCTCCACGACCACCTCCACGACCACCTCCACGACCACCTCCACGACCACCTCCACGACCACCTCCACGAACACCTCCACGAACACCTCCACGAACACCTCCACGAACACCTCCACGAACACCTCCACGAACACCTCCACGAACACCTCCATGAACACCTCCATGAACACCTCCACGAACACCTCCACGAACACCTCCACGACCACCACCACCAATTCCACCACAACCACCAACACTACCATTTCCACCAACACCATGAACAGTTCCACCAGCATTATTTATTTTTTACTGACACGTTATTGCTTGATACTGTCTTTGATACGGAGCTCGATATACACTGCATAACTTACCTGGATCGCGAGGATCGTGATTACGTTTAAATACGAAAAGAGATAAATAATGTGATATGTTCTCGCATGGCGTGTATTATGAAAGGGAATTATGGGAGGGAAATATGAAAACCGAGTCAAGTTAACAACTATTTAATTAGTAAATAGAATATGAAGCATTAAACTTATATAAAAATAAAATCATGTATTTTCCACGGGCATTAAGTTCCAATGATCAAGCGGTCACAAAAAGCCCAAGGGCTTTTTTTCGCCGCTCAATCAGTGGAACCTTTATAACGCCCTGCGCACATGAATAACTATTTCAATTTTAATTTTTTTAGTTCAATTAAAATTAACTCTTATAATTGAAAAAATATGTAGAATAATAATTTATACAATCAAAATTTTTTTAAAAAACTCATGTGATTTTTTAATTAACAAACAATATTTTTTACTGTCTTTGAACACGGAAACGGGTATGAAAAATCTCGAAACTTCTTCTCCAAATACTGTTACGAATTTTTTTCAGATTTTTCGATCACTCGATCATAATTAAGAAAATAAAACTAGTAGTCTTACTAATCCGGCCATGCGTTAGCCCGGCACGTCCAGTAATAGAGCCCCTTGAGAGCAATAGAGAAACAGCTGTGTTTCTGTCTCTTTAGCTGTCTGTAAGAGCGCGTGTAACCAGCCAGGGTTGAGTTAAATAACTTAAGAGAATCAATTATTAAGCAGTTCGTGGAAGATACTGACGACCTGACACCAGGTGATATAAACCACTGGTAGATCGTGTCGAGGCGGAACAACTGATCATAAGCAACAACGTAATCATAGAAGGCATATTTGACACCAATTACAAGCACGAGTCGGAGGGGATGGCGTGTTGTACAGCTGCTCCCACGCATTCGCTCACAGTGAAGAATAATAAGCCGTGAATGCATTTGCTCTAGAAATAAATTTTGAAGCTTTTTTTAATGCCTAGAAGCAGAAAACAATTAAAAACTTTATAAAAAATACATACTCAAAATACATTAGGTGTTGATTTGCTAAATACATTGGTATTTAAAATACTCCAACTACTCAAAATACAGTAAATATAATATTGTTTTATTATATCTTATATACCAATACAACACCAATGTACAACAATATGAATATACAATAACAATACAACAAGAATATATTACAATTGTCTATCACAGTAAAATTAGAAATTGATAGTCATACAAATTGCTGAACAATGTCTAACTGTAATACACTCCTACATATAAGTATAAACACTTTCAAATATAAAATTATATAAAAATATATCTAACACAAATAAACGAAATTTCCTTTTAAAACAGTAATTTTTTTCAAACAAATCGCCTGCTAATAAGCCTCTAGCTGGCGAATGTGTTAAACACGCAAAGGAAAACCATCGTTGAACTGGCGCGGATGAGCATAAACTAGTCTGATAAAAAATAAACGTTATTTTGTTTCATCGGGTAATTTTTTAGCATTTTTAATAATTTACATTTTTCATTTAAAAATTAAGGAAATTCAACAGATGAAAGGAGCTTTTATTGTTATTTCAATGAGGTGCATTCCCTAGCAGATTCAAACAAAAATAAACTACCGTCGATATTTTCTTCACCTGTATTTAAAGTATATTTTAAACACACCTATTTTATGTATTTAAATACATCTCCACAAAACTCAAAAATACAGTTTTTCAAATACACAATGTATTTAAATACATATTTCAAATACACGTATTTAAATACTGCCTTACCCTGACTGTAGTGTATTTTTTGTTATTATAATGTTTGCTATACTATTGTACTACACTTTATATTGTAACAAGTATTTTTAGGTAGTGCAATGTTTCATTTTTCCTCTTATACCTTACCGTTACCAATCCGGCGAGTTCGTTAATTTGACACTATCAACCCATAAATAGGGTCGGATTAGTGAGATCCTACTGTAGTTTTGCTCTTTTAACGTTTTTAAATCCCCTTACGAATTTAAATATACTTTGATTTCCCTGCGATACTTCCTCCAAGACAGAAAGAACTGAAGTAGAAATGTATATGTCACTAATTCCTATAATAGCTGATAAAATATCTTAATTTCCGCTTCTCAATGTGAGGAGAAACTTTTTGATATTCTGAGTAACACCGCAACTATTTGAATTTGAGAAGAATGGATTATGAATATAATATATAACTAAAATAGCTATACAGAATTGTTGCAATCATTTTCAAATGATATTTGAAGTCGTAAAAAGAATGAAAATAGTGTTTTAATTCTTTGGACAAAATATGAAAAACTTCATAACAACGGGTGTTTTGAAAGGAAGTTTTGAGATGTTTTGTGCGTGTTCCCGTGAAGTTTTTTTGTTATTTTTGTTGAAAAAATTTCTTTTCAATTTCGTACCGAGAAAATGTCAAAAATGTTTTTTAATGGTCAAGCAGAAGGTGATAATATGAGCCTCCACTTTAATTTCGACTTTCAAAAAAATGAATTAAATGCCTTTTTTAAAAACAAATATGGTAATTTTATCTTCAAAATTTGTGTAAACTATATAAAAAATATGAACTTTCTTAACTGTTCAGAAAGTGGGTAAAATCAACAATTCTAATGAAACAATATTTGGAAAAAAAGGTGAGTGCTGGTATTATGAGCCCGCTCAATACATTAATTAATACATGGCTTTAGAGAAACTAATTTCATATTTACATATGTAAATGCTACTTTATTACAAAATCTTGGAAAATAAAAAAATAATTTACAAAAAAAATGTAAATGTCATTTTCGGCCCCAGCACATAGTGCGCCCACATTTCACACAATTCCCTGGTCCCACAGTTCTCCACAGTGGTCGGCTGAACATAGTCCCCCACAAAACAAACAAGGGTTTGGCCATCACAGGGGTTTCAACCCCTACTAGTGATTACAAAAGCGAGTCCTGAATTGATAGAGTAGTCTAATTTTTCTGATTTCTGATCGTTAAGAAGTTTCTATTTGAAACCTTGCTCTCGTACAGTTTTGGTTTCCTGACCAGTGTTTTGTGCTCTTCGCCTTTCCATTTTTACGTGTTTTTTTTTTTTTTTGTATCTGCAGGTGTATGTTTTTTCTCCGAGTTCTTTACGAGCCTCCTTGTAAGGAGATGATGCGATAAAGGTGCCTTTGAAGCTAAAAAATGCTTGCGGCGATTCATAAAATGTCCGAAGCAATACCTACCGACTAATGCATCTTCTGTTAATAGGTGTTTAATTCCATTTCTTTCACAAAGTTGGTACGCTACACCGCGAAAATCGTTTCTGGTGAGACAGGAGAATTTATTTTCCAAGGCAAGCAAAATACTCGATACACCTTTTCCAGTTCATCCTTCAATAAAAATTTTCTTCCTAATTGAGTTAAAACTGCTTTTTCCGAAGGGTTTTCAACACGAACAAGGCTTTGAAGAGTAGGTCATTGTGTGAGAATTGTTATGGAGGCCTTTTTCAAATACATTTCCTTACTCTTAACTGCATTGCCTTCACCATCTCTTCAATATTCCAGTGTTTCCTTTTTGTTTTGAGTCTAGAATTTTTCGTGGCATTTAAAACAAAAAATGGTACGAACACAAGTTGTAGTGTACGAAATATGAGTCCCTTGAAGTTTGAGGCTCATATAATCACAATAGTTACGTGCTCATTTTACTACCATCGCCATATTAAAATTCTGAAAAACCAAAACCGGTCTTTGTTACGTTCGAAATTATATATTGTGGGCGTAAAAACAATGTTTAACATATTGTATTTCACTCGTTAAGAATTAGATTTGGTCAAGTGAACTCAAACTATAATTAAAAGCCAACGACTTACCTTCGAAAGTTTTTGAAATAAGAAAACACGAACACGTCTGTTACACATCAACTCTCATTAACAACTGAACCGCAGAGCTACGATGGCAAAAGGAATACTAGTAGTTTAAGTGTATCCTAGCTAAATGTTTTATAACTAAACTAGTAAAAAAATATTTGATAAAAGGTTTGTGGTGTATAAACAGATACTAAGGGGGCTCATATTATATACATGGATCATATTACCACATTTACCTCTACTTCAAGAACAATTAACGAACTAAAACAAACTAAACATAATATGGACTATGTTGTCAATAATAAATTGGAGCAGACAGCCCTCAAATGTTTTGAAACCTCTCCATATTATATCCTAATTTTATAAAAACTGTTCATCTCAAGTTGTTTGCCTACCATATTTAAAAGATATCTTTTGTGAAGTGAGCAGGTAAACGCAGTGCACACAAGTAAGCAAACGAACACCTAATGAAGACGCCAAAGTTGGGGTGGTCGAAATGTTGGGGAATGTAGTATGTAGGCTTTAGGTTAGGTTCTGTACCGTTTTATTTTGTTAATTTTTCTTAATAAGATATGTTGTTTTTTCTGTTTATTAATAATGTTCTCTTTTTTATATAATAAGTCTATGTAATCATCACATGAATAGATTAAAGACACATTTCTTAACTTTTTCAGCTGAGAGCAACATTGCGGAAACATCTATAACATCGGACATCGTATTCCCAACTTGCCGGTGAGTGATAGAGGATAAAAGATCTTCAAACCTCCCTGGTTCGGAGTTTCATAGACTTCTCGCATGCGCATCACAATGCATAATGCATGTATTTAATATATAGTCTAGTGTGGAAGTTATTTTGCCAAGGTTGTAATTTTATTACGTATTTAATTATACTTAAAATATGATAAAATAAAGAGAATACATTCTCAGAGTGTTTGAATAATATTATTCCACAGAGCAAAAAGGCTATGAAGTTTCACAGCGTTATATGTTCTTATAGTATCTAGCATTGGACTTAAACAATGAATCGTTGTAACTGATAATGTTATACTCCCCTTCAAAGCAATGTGCTATAAGAACATATTTGAACAAAGCTATGCACGAAAGATATGAAGAATGACAGAAATGTTTTAACTCATGAAAATATTTTGAAACATTTACGCGTCGGCGTCGGCGACCCCACATTCAACTAGTAATATTGAAATGCCCCAAGTCTGCTGACCGCAGAACATCCGTGATTGCCCCATGTTAGCTCGGATTAGGAATGAGACTAGTAAGAATGTCTTAATTGCCATGGGGTTGCACCATTGAATCAACCTATCAAATACTTAGGACTAAATCTCGATACAAAACTCAACTGGAAAAACACATCAACATTAAAATACAACAGGCCAAAGTGAGATTAATCCAACTCAAACCATTACTGAATAAAAACTCCAAACTTTCATTAACAAATGCAATAACACTATACAAAACCATCATAAGACCCATAATGCTATACGCATGTCCCATATGGACAAATGCCGCACCATCCAATGTAAAAAAATACAAATAATACAGAATAGATTCCTCAGAACAATCACTAACGCCCCATGGTTCATTTCAAATCAACAACTCCATAAAGAATTCAACATGAACCCAATCACCTATCAAATAGCACGCATATACAATAATTTCTACTCCAACATAAACTCAATAGATCAACTAAAACAATACAATCTAGCGTCAACGAACAACACACAGACCAGAATAAACAATATATACCCATTCGATTCATTCCTAAAAATATTCTCAAACATTTGTGAACAGTAGATACTCTCATGAGGAATCTACCCCAATGTAGTAGCAATAGTAGAATTAGGTTAAGCATAGTATTAAGTTAGTAGTAAGTCATCATTACATATGAAAGAGTGTAATACTGAACTATGTACAACCCAACAAGCAATAAATAAATTTAAAAAAACCTAGTATATCTTAAAATGAGGTCATGCTATTTTTAAAAAAACAAACAAGTATTTTCACGTAATTTTGATTGGACGTCGTCATCTAAAAAAATATTTTCTGAAAATTGGCTCTATTTTTTAAGATTTTCTCCTCGTATTAAAGGGCGGTATAAAAAATGGGTCTGGTCTCATTTTCGGCAAAATATATTTTTGAAATTTGCAAAAGAAAATAACATTGCAAAAGTACAATTTTAGAGCTGAGATTTTTGTCTTAAATGAAAGTTCTAAAAATTAGAACTTTAAAAATGGTCACGTACAATTTCTTAAATACGAGGAGCTTTTTATAAA